>APFE031363952.1:0-28271 GCA_000404065.3 Pinus taeda
TTTTCTCGACTCTTAAAAATTGAAAAAGCAAGTTGTGTCAAAGCGTCATAAAATTCATTTAATTCGGAATAACTTTTTCCCCTTTTTATTTTGAGTTGATCAAGTAATCCGCAATCGTGGAAGAAAGTCAATCGAAACCCCGTCGTTCGCGGAGACTAACGAGTCAACCGTCTTTGACTCCAGAAACGAAACCATTTCGGGCCAAGCGAACTCGTTTAACTGGGTCAAAGTCTCTTGGTTTGTTTGAAACTTGTGTTTCAACATCTTCAGAGACTCCAGTTACTCCAACTATTTCTGGTATCCCTGCCTCGACAGAAGAAGTTTCGTAGTTACAAGAGGACATTAGAACTGATCCTAGTGTAACGGTAAACACTTCTATTCCTGAACCAGCTCCATCTAGGGTTGATTCGGAAGGTGTTACCCCTCCAGCATCTGTCGCTGCAGAGTCTATACCTTCTTCGGCACCAGAAATATTTTACGGACCTGATGGTCTACCTCTTCCACCTGGACTGATTGCTATAAAAGAGATTACGGAGGATCTTCCATCCAGTACTCCATTGCATTTTGGAACTGGGATCCACCTATATCCTTCTACTTTAGAAGTTAGTCTCCCTTCATTGCAGGTTCCTATAGAGTCGCCAGGAAATCTTTTGAATAGACTCGATATGTTTGAACAAACATCAACATCTAGGATTGTGTCATCTGACACAATAGCAGCAAAACCTCCTATTTCTCCTCCGACAATGTTCGCTGGTATACCATCTCTCCCAATTTGTTCTCAACCACTAGATGGAGTCCACTCAGGGACTGTTTCAATGGTATGGTCTATTCCTATTTGTTTGTTCGGAACCTTATCTGGAATCTCTTATGTTGGGTCTCAGCAAATTGATCCTTCGCAACAGTATCAATTTGGGCAGTCCAGTCTCCAAAGGCTGATTTTCCCTTTGAACACTGGATTGCATCCATATGGGGGGCAGTATGCCTTTTCATTGTTTCCTCCGGGAGAACAACGATATGAGAGTTCACAACAGAATTTGGGTCAGGCTGGAATTACATCCAGTGGTTGGGTACCAATACTGCCTCAACAGCCAAGAGTTTTATATTCAATGCAACCAAATTTACCTATGTTGAATATCCCCACTACGTAGGCCATCGTGATGGTGTCGCAAGTATAAGCGTTGCCTATTGTATGTCAACCTCAAGTCTCTAAGGTAGTAATACAACAGCCTCTTGTCTCCACGACACAACTACAATCGCCGATTAGTGGCTCCTTAACTAGAGTGACTAAGGCTCAAATGGGTATTATTACCCCTCATCTTGGCCAAACATCCAGTATTGGACAACAACAAGTGGCTTCACAACCATGGCTAGTGCAATATTAGCAACCGCAATTCCAACAAGCTTACCGAGGACCTGAGCAACAAAGCTTTGCGGGTAATGGGCAACCGTATATCCAAAACGGTCACCATCAATCATATGATTATGGTTATGCCCAACAACCTTATCAAAGTGATCAGCATCAAATACATTATGTTGGTATGCAAGGACCCACTTCTCAGGCGATCCCATCTTATCCTGGGTATGCTTCGCCAAACCTGAATCAATAGTTCCCTTTCATAGCAACTTTAGAATTACCAAATCTAAATTGGCTAACAAATGATCCAATTTCTTATGACCCTTGGTGGCTAGCAATTCCTCATAAAATTCCATTAGATATTCCCGAATTCAATGGAAATCCGGGTGAAGATCCATCAAATCATGTGATGACCTTGCATCTGTGGTGTTCACCTAATACTCTCAATGATGATTCGATTAGGCTTCACCTTTTTCAGCAAACGCTAACTGGTCCGGCAGCAAAATGGTACATCGAATTGCCTAAAGCTTCATTCGATAACTTCAGCACCCTTGCCACTACTAACGGAGTTTTACTCCTTCTTGATCAATACTGCAGTCGCCAAATCCTCAAAATGTCAATGCGGCCAAAAGCCCTGCGACAATTATACCCTGGTATAGGAACCCTGCACAACGCTTCTGGTCTGGTGGATCTGAGAGATCTGAATGGCGGCTCGGGTAGTGCTGGACGGCTGAACTGACTGCTTCTGTAGATCTGATGAATCTAAGAGATCAGAACTGGCTGGTTGGGACCGATGTCTACTGCTGCTGCACTCCTTTGCTCAACCGGATCTGGAAGAGATGATGATTAAAAAAGGAACTAGGGTCTTGAGGAGTGTCAGGTGCTATAGATCGCAATATATATAAGGGTCTGGTAGTAGTACACGGCCCAATGTTTCAGGGCTCTAACTAAGGAGGGTCGACCGTACCCTTAGCCGTACCACCCGACTACCCTATCGTACGGGCGAGTAATCTCTTCAAGTGTTGTTCTCGGTGTACTGTAGCCGCAAGACGGTCACTAGTTTATCTATGGCGAGGTTTTCAGGGAGCCTATTGGGCTTCCGATATACCCAGAGGGTACGTGGAAGACAGTCTGTGCGCGGTTCTGTCTAATGCGCTACTACTCGAAGGGGTACCCACAGGGGTTACAAGGGAGTCCAACAGACGTGACCACCTCTTGTATTTCTTGCGTGCATGCCTCCCCAAATCCGCATATTTATGCGCTCAACGACAGATCCCGTGGTTTAAATACGTCGGAACACGTCTCGAGCCAAAAAAAAAAATTGCTACTAAATGGAGATCCCACCAGCCCTGGAAAGTGCTCTGATACCACTTGTTATGCTCTTAACCTGCAAATGATACCCAAATACAGAATATGCGAAGAAAAGAGACCCAAAACACAAAATATGCGAAGAAAAGATACCCAGAACACAGAATAGCAATGATTTTATTATTCAGAGAGTAATGTTCACTTGCCTCTTCGAGGGGGTAACCTCCACTAGAGCAGAGCTCGATTACAAAATAAGACACGACGCCCCGCGCAGGGAGTTTCTATCCTTTATATATGACTCCTACGTGCAATACCACGGGCCAATACCGCGTATTACTAATACCATCTATCTAATACTACGGCCCATTTGCAACTAGCTGTGGTTCTGTTATTAATTGTGGATTAACCACTTACAATTATTAATATGGGCTTTATTGACTCTTGACTATGACCTGGTCCCATTACATAGATAAGGGGGTTAGGGTGGGACCCTAACACTACTTGTACTTGGCATTGGTTTTATACATGATATCATGGACCTATTATTGGAGGCGTTGGAACCACTCAACAAATTTGGTTTCCCTATCTAACTCCAGCTAAGCATGGGAGGCTTACTAACCAAATATACCATATATTTGTAGACGTGAGGCCTTGCCTAGTTTGAGTTTATTACAAACCAAATATACCATTACACCAAGCCTCCAGCCGGAGCCAAGAAACAAAAATCAAACCCTATAGTGAAAATCGGTGACTTCACCATCGAGGGACCCTAGTCCGCCATGGCCTCACCTGTCATAGAAGAAGTTCAACCCTCCACATCCACAGTTTCGTCGAACTCGAGTGACCCATCCCCACACACTGCATTTAACTCCGCTACATGTCGGATACAATTCAACTAGGACACTGCTGGGCATAGAGGACATGGAAGTTGATTCAGTTATTCATTCCGCCACAACAGTCCCTAGTGGAGGAACCATTACCACCTCCATGATGTCATTATTACTAGAGTCAGGCCCACTACTAGACACAAGGTCCATCATTCCACAGTCGCATGTTAGCACTATCGAGCCCTTCTTGCTCCCATTTCATTTAAATCCCCCCATTGCACCAAATCCTGTTTCCATATCGTCAACTCCTCAATTTTTATAGCCATCATAGCAAGCGACATCACCCCACAGACACTCAGAAAAGTCCATTGATAGTGGGCAACCCCTGTAGAGTCGATTCCCTAATCCATCCAACATGCAACAAAATGATCTCCAAAGCTGGTCCTTAGCGCAATTGTTCAGCTTTATTCAACAAGTCGTGCAGAGAGTTGCATAGATACACAATTACCTTGTTTCCGACCATGAGCAACAATAGTATAATATTTCTACCCTCACAACTGAACGAGACTACTCCACCAGGACAATCAATAACTTCAAGAACAGGTTGATCAAATTAGTTCGTGATTCCAGGCACTTTGGCCTGCCATTTCTGATGTGGTGAGTGAGGCTTCGAAATATTTCTCTGCTTGCGCCCTAGTCGAATGTTGTGACCATATCTAGACTACATGTAATGGTCTAATCTAAGCTAAACGAGAGCTCAGGCAGAATCTTGATAAAGTGAGAAAGGCACTACCAGAGCCTACTACGGTGTATGCTGAGATTGAGCAGAAGATTATTGTTGTACCCATTCTTAAGGCCTCCATCATCGAAGCCATGAATGATGGGTACACCTTATTGCAACAGGTTCATGACTGGTCCGACAACCTAGCAAAGAAGAATCAACTAGTCTACCCACTCCACCAACAAATTAATCAACTCCTCACTGTGATTAAGAACTCTAAGGATAAGGAGCAGCAAAATTAGTTCCAAGCATAAGTAACCACTTTGGAAGGTCACGTCTAGCATATCAAGGACGAGTCAGCCAAGACCAAATAGAAACTTTTCTATCTCCGACTGCTGGTTCGAGTTCATGTGGACACACTACAAGAACTTAGTGAGGATATGGAAGAATAGTGGGCTTCCCTAATGATGACACTACAAACTCAACCAACGTCTAGCACGACGATCGAATTCCTAAATCAAGTAGTTCCAATCACAGGACCCTGTAAAGTAGCATTGGACAACTACAATCATTTACGCTAGGTGACTATTGCAGTTGTGCTAGAGTTGGGGCCTTCGTTTGGAGAAGTAGACCAAGAAGAAGAAACACCAGAACCAAGGGATGTACCAACAGTAGTATTAGCAGAAGCATTGGCAGAAGCGTCAATAAGAACGACAACACCAAGGGAAGAATGAATTAGGGATGACTCAATGGACCATGGTCGAGGCCCATTGGGGTCTTCGTTTTGATATTTTACAGAGAAAGAGGCTGACGACAAGTGGTGAAGGTGGTTGTTGGGAAGTTGTGGAGTTGACATTCGAGGGAAGAGAAAAGACTGAAGGAAGACTGGCATTCACAGAGGAGTGGCAGGAAGAAGCAGGGACAATTGAGCGAGGAAAGAGTAAAGGCAGTTGTGGATGAAGACAACTGAACAAGGAAAGAGCAGAGGCAGTCAAGGATGAAGACATTGGAGCAAAGGGAAAAAGGAATTGGCATTTCGAGTGGATGGCAGAAGATAAAAAACGAAAGGAAGAGCGAAGGAGGGGTTGTTGGTCAGTTGCATCAAGTTTGTAGCGTTTCCATTCTTCTTGTGTTGTGGATCAATGAGAAAGGTTCCATGATTATATTTGTATGAGTTTGTATATTGGATATGTGATTTCTATTGTTGATGATCAGGCCACAAGCCTTATGTATTGTGCTTATTTTATGAAAATGAAAAATACTATTATGGATTTATATTGTGTTGTGTATTATGTTGGATATTCAAAATTTTTATATATATGCATTTGTTTATGTAGCCTTTTGGTGTAGCATGGATAGATTGTTACTATTTGCTTGGTTTGCATGTTAAGCTACCTCCTTTGCTCTCTTCCTGGTGATATGATTCCCTTGGTATCAAATTCCTATCCTCATCTAACTTTGGTCACGGTACGCCTCAAATGAGACTTCTTCTCCTTCCTAGGTAAGGTGAAAATGCTGACATTATGCTAGACTACAGCAAAGCCTTGTTGGCCCCTTGTGCCTGAACCCAAGGTCTCAACCCTGTTGTCATTTTATGCCAACAATGAAGAGTCAACAACCTTCCATGTGATGTAGTTTGGTTTTAAACAGAGGGAATGTTCACTAACATGAGATACCCATCCTGCTTCTGAAAAATACATGGAAAATCTTAACCAACATGACAGTGTGGGCATTTGATGGGCATGTGAGAAAGAATCCTCCCTATCACCAAAATGCCCCTAAGTCAAGTTGGATTATTTCGCGATAATGTATCATGTAGACATATGTTTATTGAATATTATTTTCATTAAAAGGAAGCAATTGAGGAGCACTTTTCCTATTGGTAAAAATGACAATAGTTGAAGAATCATGCTTATTTGAGAACATATTTCAATCTTGGTTGGTTGGTGTAGACAAAATTTGCAGAGATAGATGTATTGGTTGGCCAATATTCTTCCTACTATGTATCATTCAATACCACTAAATTTTAACTAACCATTTGAAATCTAAAGGATGCATAATGTTAGCTGAAACATATCCAAAGTTGTGTAAGGTAGTCGTGATTTTTACTTAGCTTGAGAGAATGGTGTGGTGGCATCTATAAGCAAGGTATTTGTTTCTTGGGCCCATAAGTGTCCCTCAACTGGAAAATATGTGAGTCTGCTTCTTTTAAAGGACATATGAGATGTGGCTAGAAGATTTAAAGAAAATTTTATCTTATGCATCCTATTTTTAAATGAAAGGCTATTAAATGCCTTGTAATTAGTAATCTTTTTGTAGTCATTATTGAGAGTAATTAACCAATTTCTTTCCTAGATAGTGCGCTTACTTTTACCAACGTTGTGACCACATTTGTTTCTTCACTAGAACGATAACAAAGTAATTTCATGATATTTTGGTGGCAAACATTGCCTAATGGCCTCCGCCACTAGGTAATGAAATTATGTAAAACCCACATCCCCCAACCTTCACAACTGACTTATTTTTATTTTATTACGCGAATTATGTAGGGAACCTCTAATTTAATCGTAATGAGTATTTTTCAGTTTATTACTTTATACTTTGAGCGAATATAACTATAGGTTCTAAAGCAAATAATAAGTAATTAGCAGCTTAGCCACAAGTTTGAAGCCAAAAGGTGTGTTATATTATTTAAAATTATGAATAGTTAGACGAGCTAAACAAAATAAAAATGTAGCTTTGAATATGAAATTACAGTTTTATCTCAAGGTTACGTTGGTCATTTCTGGGTTCATGATGAAAATATTACCTATGGGTAAGCAGTTATGATAAAAACTTGCTTTGCAATTTTCGTACACCCATGGGGAAAAATTATGACCCCAATAACAACTAATGCAATAATTAGAACTCACATAAGAACAACATCTATAACTAACGTAACATTTTTGGATGATATTCAAGTAGGTTTTTATTTTTAATATAAGAGTTTTGAGAATTTATTTTATACTATTTTTGTGAGGTGTCAAACTTAAATGAAAGTGTAATTAACTAATAAAAAAATATATTTTTAATAACCCATATAAATAAGGTGGTTTTATTTAATAATAATGATTATATTTGCATAACAAATATTGGAGTTGTGGTTGTATTTTTATAACGTGAAGTAACATCAATTAAAGTTTTTTTTTTTCTTTCTGACCATCCAATTCCTGATGTGCACATTAAACACTTTTTCTTCTAAGTTTTTGAATCTCACTTACACGATGATTTGGATTTTGATTGAGAGATTGACTATCTAAAAAAGATAATCTGGAAGAATATATCTTCCTTTTAAGACAAATAAATTGAATATTGCTTGATGGAGTGACTACCTAAAAAGATAAACCATAAGAACATACTTTATTTTCAAACAAACTTCACAAAGACATAATATTTTGCAAATGAACATGGTACACCCAACACTTTGTTTCATTCATCCTCTCTTTCATAAGCTCGTTTCTTAGTTTCTTTTAGTAGATGTGAGATAAGCATCTATCTAATAGTGTTTTTGTTTGAGTGAGTTCAATATCATGGGTGGGGTGGAGCGGCGGGGGAGGGGAGGAGGAGCGGGGATGTGCTCTTTGGAACCTCTTAGTATGGGAGGTCCTCCTTCTCTTCTTGTTTAGTTTCATCATTCACCATTGAATTGTTCTTGTCCTTCTCTTCCTTATTCCCAATCTCCTTGGGGATTAGCTTTCACATCCACTCCTCAATACATTAAAACCTTGAAGTGATTTTCAAGGGTTTGTAATGGGGACATTGTGGGGATTTTAGTCTTGTAAGATGGACATATTACCTTCCTATGCTTCCGTTTACTTAAATTTTTCATTTTTTTTTCAAGGGGTGAGGTTGGGGTGTTGTCTCTCTTTTGCAACATCTGAGAAAATGACCGCACTAATGAAAGATATTGCATTTGAATGGGAGTTACCTATAATCCCACATATGAACATGATATTTTCCATCTTGATTCAATTTGATGGATTATGGGAATTTCTTTTTGAGTTATGCTTCTATAAATATTGATGCAAATGAGTACAAACATGCATTTCGTATAATTTTGTACAAAAACCTCCCAAAATTATTGATCTAAGTTTATGAAGGGAATGAAATGAAATATATATTTGTAAAAAAAACATAGAGATATAGTGAAACTTGACTTGTATTAATAATTGGAAAGTGCTAAAACTGTAAACCTGCAGAAGGAAAATAATTAGCTCGAATGGTGGTAGCTTATCTCTAAGAAGAGATGTGACAATTTTGCTTCTTTGCCATAGTGACTTACAATGAGGCCAAAAGACCCTTTTTAACATTAAAAGAAATGAGGAAACACTAAGCATACAAAAACCTAACCCTAGGATGTTAAATACCAAAATGCTTATGGGCCCCACAAGTGTTAGTTGGTACATCAACTTCTTAGGTTCATAGATTTGGCATACAATATATGTTTGGCATGTGCAGTAGCTTGTTGGGAATGTCTAGCCAAGAATTACACATTTTGGACTTATCTAAGCTTTCCATATGAGCATATCCTAGGTCCCTACTACATCAAAAAACATCATTTAGGAGTTCAAAATGGCCTCAGAAGTTTAGAACCTAAAAAAATGTAGAAAAATTGCCAAGATGGAGAAGTGTGCTTTGAGCCAGTGGAATAGGTGGATGGCCACCAATATCCACCTCGATCAGTTCCCCCCCCACCGCCGCCGGCCCCTCCTCTTCCCCCCCTCCCCAACCCCACCACCTTAATAAGCAATGGTATCCATTGCTTTAGTTCCCCCATCATATGGGGAAGCTTCTGTTGAATTTGGGTCTTGGTAAGCCACTTGCCTAAGAACCTACCTAGCTTTTATAACCTGGTAGAGTTGGATTTGTTGTTGGAAATTATCCTTCGTCTTGGCGTCAATGATCTGATCCACTTTAGCTTGTTTAATGTCGACAAATTAAGATTTTTGGGGGCCAATTTCTTGACTACCTCCAAGGTGTCCAAAAGAGGTGGATAATTTGGTAAAAGTGACTTCATATTGAACACTAGGTGCAAGCCAAGTAATGGGGGAATACTTAATTCAAATCCATTGTCACCCACCACATTTTTGATTGTGTACAAACCATATCAGAGTGGTTTGAGCTTTCACTTTTGGTCCTTGAGACACTCTTTCTGTAAATGTAACCACACCTTGTCACCCAACTAAAACTTATGAACCCTGTGTTTGTCATGCCGCTACTTGTACTTGGCATTGGATTTATACATGATATCATGGACCTATTGTTGGAGGTGTAGGAACCACTCAACAAATTTGGTTTCCCTATCTACCTCCATCTAAGCGTAGGAGGACTCAATCAATGATTATGCAATGGGCATATCTACATTATTTGGGGCCAATGATTGGAAACACAAGCACGCCTGAAAAGAAATATGGGAAACAGATTTGTGGATAGATCTGTTATGTTGGCTACATTGAAAACATGGAGGGTTTTCATCCCATGTACGTGGATTATTGGAGTTATTCACATACGAGATGTGCACAATAATATTATTAACCACTTATGTTTTTTCATGTAATCGGGGACAGTGGATACAGTTAACTTGGTATCCATGAGGTACAATAAGTTGGGCCAAAGGGTCCTAATGGACCTGTTGTCCCTATCTAAAATAATGGTTTGAGGTAGCCTAAAATGAATCCAAATGCACTCAAAGAAGTGTTTAGCAGTTTCTTTAATTGTGATACTCTTCTTTTATGGTGCCAAAACTACCATCTTAGAGAGTCATTTGACCAACACAAAGACATAATCATTTCCATGCTTAGTGGATGGAAAACCTAAGATGTAATCGACTGAGACTGACTCCCAAGGCTTTTCTGGGGTAGGTAGAGGAGTGTATAGCAGATGGTTTTTGAAGGTTGGTTTATAAATGGTACAAGTGGTGCATGTTTGGTATACCATTGGACATCTTGTCAAATATTTGGCCAATAGAAATATTGTTGAAGTACTGCTACTGTCTTCTTCACACCAAATTTCCCTACCACCCAATTGTAATGTGCCTCTTAGATCAGTTTGGCATGATCACTTGAAGGAACACAAAGGTGGCATAAGTAGAATAACAATGCAACCTAGATTTGGAAGTTTAGAACTTGTTTTCCTACCATCCACATCTAGTATGTGCTAGTCAATTATATAATTGTGGTCATCGAGAACTCTCGTCCCCACAAGAGTTAAGAACTGTGGTTTGCACCACAAAGGAGGGTTGACAGAGGAATTTTGTGACATGATTGGCACTACCCTTCTTGTATGTGATGTTTACATGGAATTGTTACATGTATGTAGACCATTTATAATGGTGGTCATTATGTAACTTCTCTTGTGTTTGCATAAATTGTAGAGGCCTATGATCAATGTGGATGTTCATCTCCTTCCCTAGAATATAATTCTTCCATTGTCAAAAAACCATCACAATGGATTACATCTCCTTATCTGGTGGGTTATCACTAGACAATATTAGAGAGTTTTTCATTGTGGTAGGCCACAAGATATTCTTGTTCAGTGAGGACTGCACCAATAACAGAGTTAGAGGAATTTTTATTTATCTAAAATGGTTGTACAAGTCTAGAAAGGTGATTATTGGTGCAGAGAAAAGGAAATGTTTTAAGCTATCGAATGCCTTATATTATGACTTAGAACAAAAAAACTTTGTTATTACTCCTCCCTTGGTCACTTTGAATTAAGGGCCAAATGATATAAGAGAACCCCAATCTTTAATACAAGTTAAGAAGGCCCAAGAATGTACAAAGCTATGTTAGAGTCATCGGGGTTGGACAATCCTGAATGAATTGGATCTTGGCTATATCCACATGCACACCCTACTTATCAATAATGTAGCCTAGGTATTGGACACTGATCACATCGAAGGATATTTTTTTCAAGTTGGCACATAGCTTGTGCTACCACAGAGTGTGAAGGACCTATTGAATATGTTGCAAGTGTTTTTCCCAACTCTTATTGAGGATGAGGATATCATCCATATATACGGCTACAAACATAATTGGTGAAAATACGCAAGCTATCATCCATCAACCTCATGAAAGTTGCTAAGGCATTTGTCGAACCAAAGAGCATGACTAACCATTCAATACAAAACTCCTTAGACTTGAAAGTAGTCTTGCATACATTGGATGGTTCTACTGGGCATTGGTGGTAGCCAAACTTCAAATCAATCTTATTGACGTAATTGTCCCCCCTTGAGTTGGTCAAGAAGCTCGACAATCTGGGGAATCATATACGAGTTTAGGACCGTGATTTTGTTCAGGGCTCGATAATCAATGCAAAGTCACCAAGTCTCATATTTATTTTGCATGAGTACAAATGGTTTCCATAGGGTGAGGAACTTAGCCGAATGTGCCCTTTTAGGAGTATCTCTTGGAACATTTTCTTGATTTCCTCATTTTCCAAAAGAAAGTGGTTGTAGATTGGCCCATTAGGTAGAGGTGCATTGGTGTTCAAAACGGTTAGATTCTTGATATGATAGTGCAGAGATACCCCAATGGTTGAGGAGAAGATGACATTGCCACAAACTTATCCAATTGCATCTATCACATGGAGGGGCCTATGTTGATGCCATGGATGTGGCCACACTATTTTCCTTACTTTGAGAGCGAATCAGGAAGAATACAAATTTCCTAGTATGGGAGATGAAATTACTACATTTCTTAGCAAATATCAAATAAATGGCAGTAGGTGGACACTTCCACAAGTTCTAGAGTCATATATAACATGATGCTTCCACGAGGTTTGGATTCATATACAACATGGCGCTTCCACAAGTATGGTTAGCATAAAAGAAAAACACAAAAGTCAAGGGGAGAAATATCACATAATACCTCATCTTTTTAAGGGCTTGATGTCGTAGGGTAGGTCGCACTGTTGGTTGACACAAAGACCTCGCCCTTTGAAAATCCACCTAATGGTGTATGGACGCGGGTGTGGTGTTTTTGATAGGTTCAACTACTTGAAGATCTTTGATAAGATGAAGTTATTTTGACTTCTTCTATCGATAATGAAATGCAATGGGACACCCTTCACCCACATATATGAGTGAAATAACCACTCACGTTCCTCCAGATCTTTGAGCTCAATTTGTTGAACCTTGGTGGTGGAAATAGTGGCACTGTGTTCTACATAAATGATAAGCTTCCCCTTGTATACATATGATTCATATTTGAAACCTGCATCTAACTCTAAGGTTTTCATCTCTGGCACCAATGATTTCCTTTCATGACATTCATTAGTGTCATGAGAGGGGCTCTTGTGGAATTCACACCACTTTCCTGTGTCTTTCTTTGTATTTCCCTTAACATTCTTTGTTTTTAATTAGATGGGTTGTACTATGGTGGTCCACCCTAGATATGTCATTTGTTCTACAATTTGAGGATTCCCTTCCCTGCTTTTGTTGTGAGGGATTTACAGATCCAAAGTCTCACTTCTTTTGTTTAATTTTTGCTCGATTTTGGAAGCATATCGATATGTTTCACCAAGTGAAGAGATGTCTAGGAACTCAATTTATGTCTAGATGTATCTATGTAGATGAGCATTGTACATGAGCACTAGATATTGCTCAAATTATTTTATACCTAGCTTAGTGTGCAAGGCATGGAAGATATCTGTGAACTATGGCACTATTTGGCCCTGTGTGGAGGCCATGTGTTGTTGGAAATAATACTGAGAGGGGGGTGAAACAGTATTATCAGATCAATAATTTTATTTCCAAAACTGCTTTATATACGCTACTTTTGTGAAGTAAACGAGCATGTACACACAACTGTGATTAGAGAAACCAACATATACCCAAAAAACTTGTGATTTAGAAAATTTATCGTGTGTTGATCTTTAACCAGTGCATCAGTAACTTATTAAACAGTGCAGTAAAATAGAATAAATAATCACACCTAAGAGACACACATGAACACCAAGATTTAAGGTGGAAACCCAATGTGGGTGAAAACTAGCTTCTGCTGTTGTCTCTATCTTCTTTTTAATAGTAATAAAATTTGTTTACAATGTTGTACTGGTGCAGACTCATACCAATACACAGGCGCCCACCTGCAGAAGGCTACAACCTTCTCCCATTTTCTAGCTTCTATAGGAAGGGAGCTGCAACCCCCTAGTTCTTGTACTAGCCAATGTGATTACTAGTACGTAGGCACTAGTCTACATAAGGCTACGACCTTCTCTCTTCCTCCAGGGACCACATTTCATAAATTTTCAGACTAGATGCTCCTGGTACACAAAAATACACATGAAGGCCTCATTTCATCAAATTTTCATACTGGACCCATCAGAAACTTTGAAACTCAAACTGCATCAACCAACAATCAGTTAATCTGAACAATCATATCACTGCCACCAGAACACTGTGCTAAACCCAGGAATCAGCTGCAACCTCAAAAATCATGCATTAGAATGTACACGCTACTTTACTGAACTCAAACTGCATGTATACACTACTTCCTGTAATCAAACCTACGTATACCTTTAAAACTACCCGTCTTAGTGGGACTAACAGCTCTGAATGGACACTAGTTTTCCTGATAAAAAATGGCGACTCCGCTAGGGATCAAATAGTTTTTTTGCTTGTTTCTATTTGTTTGCTTTATAAACTACAGACGGAGCCTGAAGTTAACCCAGCTAGCCTTTGAACTGCTTTTGCTATGCAACTGCAAAGTAGATCAATGCTGCTTCAGTCAATATCCAGGTTATTTATGAACTGAACATCTGACTTGCAAACATCCTAACTGCTCTGGTGGTAGCTCAAGTAACCTCATTAGATCAGACCCTGTACTTTGTGTTTACTGCCTATCATTAGCTCAGCCTAAATCCCTAAACTAAGCTGCAAATTGTGAGTAAAAAGCAAGCTCAGTCTCATCCCTGGACCATCGCACTATCTCTCATTGGCAGTCTGGATGCATCACACCTCCTGTGTGTTGAAAGTGAGATGCATCCCTGTTTCCCTGTATTACAAGTGCGATGATTAGGTGAGACTGTTTCTGCTTCTAGACTTTGGTTTTCTCTTCATTGTCTTTAGCTTTATTTAGTAGTTTTGCTATCTGTGATCAGTATATCACTATTGAAACCTTCTTCCTTTGCATTATTCGGCCTCCATTGATAAAGAATCGTGAATGTTTTTATGTATTTTTCATCATTTACAGTTCTCTTTTGCAAACAGTGTCTTAATCGAACTGTCGTATTTTGATTTGAAAGTGTTGCAAGTGTCATTTTCTGTCAAAGAAAAGAGTGTCGTAAAGTCTTCCTCTTTTAGATAGCCGATTAAACTTTTTCCGTTATATTTGATTTGAATCATCAATTATTTGAAGTGTCAAAAGCAGTTTTCAAATCGAAATTGAAAGCGTCGTCTTAATCTTCCTTTCGTTTTTGAA
The DNA here is from genome assembly GCA_000404065.3 of Pinus taeda. Classification (NCBI taxonomy): domain Eukaryota; kingdom Viridiplantae; phylum Streptophyta; class Pinopsida; order Pinales; family Pinaceae; genus Pinus; species Pinus taeda. The sequence continues at coordinate 14,671 of APFE031363952.1, forward strand.
AAGAAATTGCTGAAGTGTTGCTTTGAGAAAAGATAGTCCAGATCTATACTTAGTTTTCTTTTTATCATTCTCACATTAAGGAAACTGAAAAAAAAAAATACATGCATGTGCATTTGCATTTAGACTGCATGCGAAAATTGATTTAGGATAGTGCATCTTAGTGTGTGCTCTCTGCCCTATGTTGAGAGAATTTTACTTCTCTTTCCTTAGTAGCTAGGATTTTCATTGCAAAAAGAAAGTAAATGACTGTTTATCATGTTAGATTGCATATTTAGGAATTGTATATCTACATCATGTGGTGAACCTTAAAGGTAAACTTCTTAAGAAAGATCAACTGTAAAATAAACCTCAATGAACATAAAAACACTTTGGAACCTAACGCACAACATTTAGAAGTCTAGGCTAGAGACATATTTCGACGTCGTAAACCCTGGTAACTATCGTTTTCATCGTAGGTTGGGTGATTCCTCCTCTTTGATATGACAAGTGCCAATACCGACTTGTTCTCCCATGTACCATTGAGTATATATTGGGAGACCACAATAGGCTATATCCTTATCCTTAGGAAGCCATGTCTGCTGCCCTATCAATCGCAATGCACAACATTTAGGAAGATTGACTGCCGTACCTTGAAAAGTATTCTGCAGTTTTACTATTGGTTTGGTAATCCCTCTGTCTAGATTTCCAGAGTAGTCACTTTCGTTCCTTTTCAGACTCCTTAAAAGAAAAGGTCCATCTGAGCACTTGTCACTTCAAGCTCATTAAAAATCAAAGGTGACTAGAGTCATCTTTAGCTTTTTCTCGACTCTTAAAAATTGAAAAAGCAAGTTGTGTCAAAGCATCATAAAATTCATTTAATTCAGAATCACATTTTCCCTTTTTTATTTGAGTTGATCAAGTAATCCGCAATCGTGGAAGAAAGTCAATCAAAACCCCGTCGTTCGTGGAGACTAACGAGTCAACCATCTTTGACTCTGGAAACGAAACCATTCCGGGCCAAGCGATCTTGTCTAACTGGGTCAAAGTCTCCTAGTTTATTTGAAACTTGTGTTTCAACATCCTCAAAGACTTCGTTACTCCAACTATTTCTGGTATCCCTACCTCTACATAAGAAGTTTCGCAGTTACAAGAGGACACTAGAACTGATCCTAGTGTAATGGAAAACACTTCTATTCCTGAACTAGCTCCATCTAGGGCTGATTCGGAAGGTGTCACCCCTCCAGCATTTGTCGCTGCAGAGTCTTTACCTTCTTCGGCACTAGAAATATTTTACAGACCTGACGGTCTACCTCTTCCACTTGGATTGATTTCTATAGAAGAGATTGTGGAGGATCTTCCATCCAGTACCCCATTGCATTTTGGAACTGAGATCGACCTATATCCTTCTACTATAGAAGTTAGTCACACTTCATCGCAAGTTCCTGTAGAATCGCTAGGAAATATTTTGGATAGACTCGATATGTATGAACAACCATCAACATCTAGGACTGTTTCATCTGACACAGCAGCAACAGAACCTCCTGCTGCTACTCGGACAATGTTCACTGGTATACCATCTGTCCCAACTAGTTCTCAACCACTAGATGGATTCCACTCAGGGACTCTTTCGAAAGTATGGTCTATTCCTATTTGTTCATCCAGAACCTTATCTGGAATCTCTTATGTTGAGTCTCAACAAATTGATCATTTGCAATAGTATCAATTTGGGCAGTCCAGTCTCCAAAGGCCAATTTTCCCTTTGAACACTGGATTGCCACCATATGGGGGGCAGTATGCCTTTTCTTTGTTCCCTCCGGGAGAAAAACCATATCAGAGTTCACAATAGAATTTGGGTCAGGATAGAATCACATCTAGTGGTTGGGTACCAATACTGCCTCAACAACCAAGAGTTGTATATTCTATACAACCAAATCAACCTGTGTAGAATATTCCCACTACACCGGCTATTGTGACGGTGTCGCAAGTACAAGCGCTGCCCATTGTATGTCAACCTCCAGTCTCTCACGTCGTAATACAATAGCCTCTTGTCTCCACGACTCAATCACAACTGTCAATTAGTGGATCCTTAACTAAAGCAACTCAGGCTCAAACAGGTACTATAACCCCTCATCTTGGTCAAACATCCAGTATTGGGCAAGAACAAATTGTCTCACAGCCATGGTTGGTGCAATATCAACAACTGCAATTCTAGCAAGCTTACTGAGGATCTGAGAAACAAAGCTTTGTAGGTAATGGGTAGCCGTATATTCAAAATGGATACCGACAATAATATTATAATGGTTATGCCCATCAACCTTATCAAAGTTATCAGCATCAAATACATTATGCTGGTATGCAAAGACCCATGGCTCAGGCGATCCCATCTTATCTTGGGTATGCTTTGCCAAACCTGAATCAACAGTTTCCTTTCGTAGCAACTTTAGAATTACTAGATCTGAATCGGTTAACAAATGATCCAATTACTTACGCCCCTTGGTGGCCAACGATTCCTCATAAACTTCTGTCAGATATTCCTAAATTCAATGGAAATCCGGGTGAATATCCATCGAATCATGTGATGGCCTTTCATATGTGGTGTTCGTCCAACACTCTCAATGATGATTCGATTAGGCTTCGCCTTTTTCAGCGAACGTTAACTGGTTCGGTAGCAAAATGGTACATTGAATTGCCTAGAGCTTCATTCAATAACTTCAGCGCCCTCGCCGCCACCTTTTTAACCCATTTTCAGTTACCCATAAGGTACGAAACGTGAACGGAGCTTCTTACCAATTTTAAGCAGACGACAACCACTCACCTATCTGATCATATTCATGAGTGGCAACGTCATCGTAGAATGGTAAAGACATATGTTCTTGATCAACTGTTAGCTAAATGGTTTATTAAGTCATTGTTACCTTCTATTACAGAAGATGCGGCCAAGGGAGGAGTTGTCACTGAAGAGCAAGTCATTGCTCGTGCGCAATATCTAGACTTGCACTATACTCAGTCTAACACACTCTATGATAAAATTCCTGATGCTCCTAGACTGGAGTTTTCCATTCCTCTTCCTCCTAAATTGAATAGGGACTCTCATGCCAGCGATGGTGTGATTGGTACCTCAAGTATGCAAACTGCAAAGGCCTCATCTAGTAAAGCCCTTGCAGCTTCCAGTAAAAAGGCAAATGAAAAACTTCCTGCCTCAAAGGTTAATGTCGTGTCGACCGACAAAGGCAAAGAACCAAAGCAACCAGGGGGAAAGAAGAAAAAGAAAAGAAAAAAGAAGAAACAGGATGATTCGTCTCCTGAAAATTCTTCTGAAAACCCTTATGGTAAAATGAAACCTAATCGAACATGTCTCATATGCAATGAGGACCATTGGACAAGAGATTGTCTGCATAAAGCTAATATTAAGAAGTTCTTCAAGAGTTCAAAAACCTCGACGATATTGATTGATCCGTTTCGAAACCCAGAAATCAATCTGGTTGCTAGCGAAAATGCTTCCCCATCCCAACTGCTTATGTTTTCCATTTCGAAACATAAAAATGATGATTTGATATCAACAAGGAATAAGGATTATGGGAATCCACAGATATCGAACAAAAAGGTTGCAGATCAACCTAGTAGTTCGACAACATCTTCAACCGATGTTGCACCACCCATCATTCCTGAGCTAACGATAAAGCCGCCAGAGGGAGTAGTACACAAATCGACATTTAATCCTCGTGCTCGAGTAGCACACAATTATAATATAGTAGAGGATCTGGCCCAATCGCCATTTGCTATGTCGACCCTTGAACTAGTGCAAAATTTCCCCTCCCAAAAGCAGGCTCTATTATCAGCAATAGGTGGGATTGACCCAACGGATTCCAATCTTGTGGCCTTTAATCATAAAGGATACTGACCTCAATTACCATCTCAACTTTATTTCCTCATTCAAGTGAAATCCCTCAACAAAACTGTTCATCGAACAATTATAGATGAGGGGGCATCTACATGCATTATATCAATGCGTTGTTGGAAAACTTTAGGCTCACCACCCTTGTCAAAATCATCAATGACATTAAAAGCATTTGATGGATGAACGCACACCCCGTACGGGATTTTAAGTAACTTGCAGGTTGAACTGGGGGCCAAAATAGTAGAAATTGATGTCGAAGTTATCGATGGAAACCTTGATTACAACATCCTACTGGGAAGGCCGTGGATTTATGCTATGGCTGCTGTTGTGTCAACTTATTTTAAAAATATTTCATTTTCCTTCCAAGGAGGAATTACAATATTTGACCCCAACAATTCACAAGTTTCAGGAAGCATTCCAATGATCCATGGAAGCTCTCAATCGCTTCAAAATATCGGAGTAGGCCTCCTAAAATACCCTACTTTAATGGGTACTTTTGCCCTACCGTCTCCGACTAATCTGGCGGAACTAGCCACAGTGGAAATTTGCAATATGATATCTTCTATATCTACAAGGATTCAGAAGATTGTCGAAAATTTCGTTAGCATGGATCATTGCCAGTTATTGCCTCCAAGCCCAATAGAAATATTGTAGCAATCAATTTTCTTGGCCTGGGGGACAAACCCAAATCAACGTTCCTCAAGTGTTTGGATAGATAGGTCTAAGGAATACGTCACCTCTTTAGATCCTTGGTCGCATGTACATTCTATAGACAAAGGAATCATTCAGTCAATGATGATAGGAGAGGCACCATGGGAAGATTACCACCATTGTTCCCATCTTTCGGATTACCATGAAGATTATTGCAGCGACCTTAATCATCCTTCAATTTTTGATTTTCTATCAAATACTGTAAATACGGTGGATTATGAGGATAGTTATTTTACTGTGTCAACCTCATTAAAAAATGAAACAACTCCCTTTCCAAATCGAGTCTTTGATTACGATCTTGTAAAATCCAAGTCGAGTCTTTCAAATATCTCGAAGGTAAATCTTCATTCCAACCACTACATTGAATGCAATGAAGCCTGGGGGGCATGCACCTCGATTTGCGTTATTATGCTGGGGGCATGCAAACTTATCATGAGCAGGTTTACACGTAGTTCAAGCTCGTTAAAAATAAACCTAGAAATGAGCATATGTTCCCCCAGAGTTCAAGTTCATTAAAAAATGAACCCACCTTCGGTAAATAACCTTTCTAATCACATTACTATCAACTTTTGAGCCTTGGTCATGTTCTTACCATCACCTCCACTTTTTAGCCGATCATACGCCTCCAATTGATTGTTTACCCTTTTGAGGAACAACTGCGACGAGTGATTATGTTAGCCACCTTCTTTAAACTGCCGTGATTGAAAAGTTCGAAACCTTACCTGGAACCAATTTCTACCTGAAAATATCACTCGTTCCTAAAAAATGAGTCTCCTTTAAACCCTTTTTAGACTCAGTAAATATGAAAAGATTGTCGAGCATTCCAGCTCATTAAAGTGTTTGGAAATAACAAGTTTTCTTTAAACCCTTTTCAGACTCGTTAAATATGAAAAGATTGTTGAGCATTCCAGCTCATTAAAGTGTTTGGAAATAATGAGTTTTATTTAAACCCTTTTCAGACTCATTAAATATGAAAAGATTGTCGAGCATTCTAGCTTGTTAAAGTGTTTGGAAGTAACGAGTCCCTTTTAAGCTCTTTTTACACTCGTAAAATATAAAAAGATTGTTGAGAAATTGGCCTCTCCAGCTTGTTAAAGTGATTGGAAGTGCCATCCCTCGTGTATTTTAATCTTTTTGGACCTGAGGGATCATTACACAAAAAGATCGATCACTTGTCTTTTTTGGCTCGTTTAAGTGATCAGAAAAGTCATCCCTTTTGTATTATTTTATACTTTTTCGGACTTAAGGGATTATACTACGAAAAAGGATTACTGGAGTTTCCTTTCCGTCTCTTTTCAGAATCTCTAAAACTGAAAAGGACCGAGTTATCTTTGTCATTAAACTCATTAAAACAATAGCGACAAACTTGTCCATTATAGACAAGAGCGGGTTTCATTGTCGCTAGGTTCGCAAAAAAATAGCGACAGGTTTGCCCGAATGGAAAATTATAGAACAAGCATATGTTATCCTCCTCAAGCTTGACAAAAATAAAGAGGTACTGGTCAGAAATGACTAGGGAAAATTTGGGAAGAAAACTTGAAGAATTTTATTGGTAGCAGGTCGCTCTTAAACATGAATCTTTCAATCCATCACCATGATTGAGTCGGGTTGGGTTATTCCATTCACCAGTAATATCACCATGGGTCCTCTGTACCATCCATTTTTTGGGTTAACGCTACCAATCCATTTCAATGTCGCCGATATGTTCAAGAGAAGTCGCTCAGAGAATTCACCAACCTAGCTTATGCCTCATTCACTGCAATACCTTTATGTCCCATTCTTTCATGACCACCACCCTGAACCTTGTATCATCAGATCGTTTTCACCTCCACAAAATCATTTGCTCCATTCTGTGTCGTAGATGTGGGATTCATTAAGGCCTTCCTATGATGGGTCACTTCTTGTCAACATCCGCTCATTATCCAAGAAGTCGACTTAGGAACAACCCTTTCAGTACTTTAAGCTTGCATGCCTCAATGGCAAGTTTCTCACTTCCAACGACAGGTATACATCAATGGCCTTCGACCGAAAGATTTTGCATGGTGTTCGACATCAACTCATGTATTCGTACCACGTGAATTGTACTGCAGTACCTTGAGGGTAATTATCATTATCGGTGATTCCTCTTGTGCCTTTTAACAACTTACATCATTGGCTAGTAATTAGGCGATGTCTTTCCATGTTCGACACCACAACATCTTTTCACATGGATCGACTTGTACTTCAGGAAAAGATTGAATGAGTTTGAAGACCCCGGATCTAGTTTCATCCATCTTGGCTGCGATATATTTAGGAAAATAAAGACATCAAATGTACATCATAGTTGCATAGATAATCATCTAAGCCAAGGGATGATGGCTCTACCAGAATCATCAGTCTGTCACACAGACGATTGTCTGTCATATGTACATGAAAATGAATTTATAAAGCTGAGCATGGGAATGCCCACATCAACTATATCATGAAAATATTATGAAGATAATGTATTGTCTTTTATCTTATTACAGGTCACCTTCTAGTTCGAAAAACCTTGGATCCTCATGATAAAGCATTTCACCCGACATCAGAAGATTTACGACCTCATGCTTTAGGGGGAAACTGTTATAGACATATTTGGGCACTGCAACCCCAATCTCATATGTCCATAAACCAAGGGATTCTAAGCCCCTAAAAGTGTTGTTTCATACTCTAAAGGAACAAGGTTAGCTGATTACATCATCTCCTAGAAGTTCTCCCTGAAAAACTACTCAGAACTGGTCAAAACTGGACCATCTCACTTGCTCCATGGTTAGGGTGCAATGCATCTCACCTATTACACATGGGGGGTGTGATGCATACTGAAAATCCCTCCTGTAGGGTGTGATGGGCGAGAGTAGACAAATGGCAGAGGCAGTTTGCTAGGTGGAAACCCAGGAATCTTCTAGAAACTGCTCATATGACACTTGCCTCTTTGAATTCACCCAGGGATGAGTAAGAGATCATGAAATATCCAAGTGGAGCCAAGAACTATAAGAGAAATGACACTAATCAAAATCCCAGAATCTAACTCACCCACTTGCAAATATCTATATATGAATCCCTCATCCTAGAGATCCAAAGGTTGGAATTTTGTATTTTGTAAGGAAGTGCTATTGATTTCTCTGTGCAACATTGTATTCTTGGGTGATCTAGCTTTTCATGAGGCGAAGAGGGCTTTCGTGCTGGGAGGATGGTGCTGGATTAGACAGCTTGGTTGTAGTCCTCTCTTCTACTACTTCTATCAATAAAGCTATTTGAGTTTTCCTCCATATTCTTGTATATTTATGAATCTTGTATCGATATATGCATTTGTATGGTTAATATACATCTAATCCTATATTGTTTATGGTTATAGATCTCTATGCTTTGATGGTATTATGCTGCTTTGACTCTACAAGTGTTCTTTGAAGCAAGACAAGTAAGTAAGGAGTGGCGAAGCTCTGTCAAAGCAGGGAGGAAACAAGAAAGGAGCCAAGCAAAATACTGAGGTTGGTACTCTCTGCTTCTCTCTCATAAAGGAAAACACAAGTAAATTTAGTTTTTTTGTTTCTAAGATAGCTACCCATCTTAGTGGGACTAGCAGCTTTGAATGGACACTAGCTTTCCTGGTAACAATTGTCAACAAGTCATGCATCAAGGCATCTTTGTCATTCAGATAAAAATCAATGAAAAATGCATATCGTCAGACTGTAATCATCAACATTAGACAGAGCACCCATATCAGAGTTTGACCCACTGTTTTTCTGTCAGAAAAACATATACGCTCCTTCAACCACATAAACCCACATGTATATGCGACTATACTTCATGAAACCTGCATATAATAACCTTCCTCTAAAAAAATGGATTTAACAACATGATGATGCAGTAACTACTCCTATATTTTATCTAAGATATTCAAATGTTTCTTAGGGCAGTGGTTTAGTGAATATATCAGCGACCTATTCTTTGGAGGGAACATACTCTAATTGTACCTTTTGTTCAAGCACTTGTTCCGGTAAAAAATGGTACTTGATGGGTATGTGCTTGGCCTTGGAGTGCATGTCTGGAATTTTTGAAATACTGATGGCCAGGGAAAATTTTAAGAACCCACCCTAAATTTATAAATATAATAAATGGGCGAATCTCCATGGTATATAGGAAAAATGGAAGGCGATTTTATCAATAATATAATATGTATATATATATTTTTTGGCGAATCTCTCACCAGGCATGGCGAATATTTTACTCAATTATAAAATCTTGTAATATCTTGGCAAGTCTTTCACTAAATAATAAAACTTTGTAAAGTCCTAGTGAATCTTAGCATTGTGAACTCTTAGAGAATTTTTTGAAAATGTATAAACCATATATGACAAGAGCCACATGGTGGCAATATCACTATTTTTTTTCACATTTCCACGACATGGAACTTGTTTATAAAATTATAAAAAAGCCAACCAAGTCCCTTATAATATGCAGGTAAGCTTATAATAGAGTCTGATACCTATACTATGCTTGTCTTCGTTCAAGTGTCATATCTACTATACTTAACACTGTGAATCACAACTCTCTCAAAACTCAACTCTATAGTGTAATTAAAACCTTTGGAAATTGAATCTGACAACTCTATAAAAGGATTAGTGAAATAGAAGCTTTTGTGAATGAGCCCACTAACTATCACTGCTAAACAATCAATCTAGACTATGAAGTCTTCCATCTTGATCACAATCGTGCTCACGATCAAGGGAGTGCGATCACCCGGCCTGACATAATGGCCATCATAGCTTCCCTGCCAATACACAAGTATGTCCCTATTTGAAGTTAGAAAAATTACCCAAATTACAATCTATTTACTCCAGCCTATGTTGGAAAGTTATAAAAGGATGACTAGTGCAATCAATCCATTCCTTTTAGCCCTGGATTTGTTTCAGTTTAAAACAGAAGTATACAAATATAATTGTCCAGTGTCTACTGCTACTGAGCATTAGTTAATTCATAAGAAAGTATGTAAACACATAGTAGGGGACTTTGATTACTTTGATTCTTGGCTGATTTGATTACTTTCTGTTTGTCACACAGTAGGGGACTTGCTTGTTTCTGCTCCACCTTGAGCTTATAAACAATCCTTCTAAGTCATATGGATTCACTTGCAGCACGAACTACTGTACTGTAGTCTACTTCTATTCAAGACAAAGACACAGTGGCTATTTTTGCTACCCCACAATATAGCACTTGAATGCATTGAAAAAATAACCCGTAGTTGACTTTTTGTTGTCTGAGTACCTGTCCACTCTTAGTCAGTGAAGCTTACCTGCCTGAAACTATCATTCCTTACAAACTCTAGACCAAATTAGGAAGTTCCTTTAACATATATGATAATCCTCTTCTCAGTTTTCCAGTGCCCAAGTTTTGGATAAGTAATAAGCCAAGAAACAATACTCACTTGATAGCTTAAGTCTGTTATGGTAGTTATCGAATACATAAAGCTGCCAACTAATTGTCTGTACGAAGTTTAATTTACATCCTTCAAGTTTTCCCTTGTAGTCAACTTAGGTCCATCTAATTGTCTTGTTGCCAAACTTCAATGCTAATACAATAGTGCCAAAGGCCAAGGCCAATATTATTAAATGCTATACCTAGATGTGCTTTAACCTATTTCATCGATTCATTTTTGCTACTTATAATTAGCAAATCATCAAACTAAGTTTATAAGGTCATCACCTTTAACCTCCACATACAAGTTGGATCAGAGGGACTCTCATTGAAACTTGTAGCTACATGATGCTCATCAATCATGAAAATACCATGCTTTAGGGGCTTGCTTCAAGGCACAATGCACTCTTACCAACATGCAAACCATATGTTCTTTTTCATTCATGGGAAAACCTTGTGGCCATTGCTTACACACTTCTTCAAACATATCTCCATTAAGAAAATCATTTTCAACATCCATCTGAGATACCTTCTAGCCATACTGAGTAGCAATATATAAGACTGTTCTCACAGTAATCATCTTCACTGAAGGAGCAAACGTTTCTTCAATCAATTCATTCCTTTTGTACAAAGCCATTCACAACCAATCTGCTCTTGTGCTTGCTTGTCAATACTCACATCATCCTTATATTTGGTCCTATAAAACCTAATGACAGCCTATTGCTTGTTTCCCTTGAGGTAATTTTTGAACTTCCAACTGTTGTTCTTTGACAAGGCATTATATTCCAGCTACATTGCATTGATTCATTCTTTCTTTCTACCTGCTTCTCCATGCCTCCTGGTTTCATATTTTTAACAGCCTTTGTTGGACTCCTATTCATCAAATACAAAATTGTATGAACTGCTTCTGCCTAAAAAGTATTAGCGAGACCTTTCTCTTTTAGCATGCTTCTCACCTTCTGATTCCACATGCCTTACAATATCTGTAAAAGCATTAACAGTGGCTTGTCGGGTTGGTGAAAGGAGGGAGTTGTATTTACCTCCACCAGGGTTCCAAGTCACATCAATGACACTTGTGCTTTTGCTTGTGTGTTGTGCATCTGTACTTGTTGGGGCCAGGGGCAAGTTCTGGGCAACCTTGGCAGAATAGGTACCCCCTGCTTGTGGCTTCTTACCGGAAGGACTCCAATTTAACTGCTGTCAGCTGGTGGCAATACTAGTAAACTCCCTCAAATTGGAGATGGACAATCTGTCTTCATTAGGAAAATTGGATTAGCTGTAAAAATAAAATACAACATCTGTATAAACTTGTGGATACTTTCCACCATTATCTATATTTAGTTTTTTCAATTATTTCCATGTTGTGACTACCTTTCAACTATTGCTCGAAAAGTTTTGGACACCTCAAAAGTCTATGATTTTTTTTCTAAAAAAGCTACTCAAATTTTCTGAGTACAGTCCTCCATAAAAATTAGGAAATACCTGTAGCATCCAAGGATCATGCATAGGATTGACAACGAAGATTACCATCCACTAACTCTAAAAGATTGTTTTTTCTACCAAGATTTAACCTTATCAAATTTCTCTTTATGCTGTTTATCAATAAGAAAAGCTTCACAGGCACCTTATGCTCTCTGAACGTTTGGCAATTCATACACCATTATCATTCATATTCCTTGTACATGGCTTCATATTCTTTTTTTTTCTTCAAGTTTGTTGCTTTACAAGACTTAAATTATTCCTTTTGAATTTGCTTTACAAGACTTAAATTATTAAAGATAATAACAAATCTTCCCAACCATTCAAGATAAATCTGATTTAACTTGAATGCACATATTCTTTATTTCCATTACCTAAATGTTTTACTGTCATGAAAAATAGATATTTCCATCTCAACATATCCTTGATCATTTGACATTGCCCTTGGTTAATTTTTAAAGGTAATGGATAAACATTTAAATTTTACAGAAGTTCTAATATTGTAAGCCTTACCATTACCCTTTCATTTGTCAAGTTTAAATTCCACACCTTTTATTTCAATGAAACATTAAAGGTTGCAAACCTTGTGGTTAAGATCCAACTGGTAGAAGAAGGATGAATTTCTATGAAGTTCAAACCACTCATAGGACCCTTTAATACCGCCATGCTTATTTGGCATGCCCAGGGTCTACAGAACCACAAGCTGACATAATAGATTTCATGAAAACATAAATACTTCAACTACTGTGCATAGGGACCAAAGTGAAATACTGAAGTTGCATGTACTGCTGAAGGTGAAGGAGAATATGAAATCAGCATCAGGGAATCTAACAGGCAGACATGTTGGCTCTACTCACCTCTATTGGAAAAGGAAGCCAACTCAGTCACCACCTAGTCTACTCATGACTTTCATTTCTTTGATGAAAACTATATTGTTATCTAGTGTAATACAAGATGCACGCTTGTCTATATATATGGAAAAAAAACATGGAAATAAAGAACTAGGCAAACATGAAAGCTAACTGGAATTTAGCATTTACCATTAAACCTGTATGTAAATTAGATAGATGCCTACTATTTTGTGGAATTTATAAATTATTCTTTTGCATACTATAACTCAAAAGCAATCATGCGTGCATATTATATTATTTCAAGAAAACAGAAATACTTCAAGCTCGACTTCCATTACATTTTTTTACACGCACTATATGGTCTACCCTGTCCTCTGAGATGGACAGAGGTTCTTTGTGAAGACACACCAAATGCAACTGAGTGATTTATGGCACAATGATTAAATAATGATAAGCCAACAAAATATGTACTATTCAACATAAGATATGCTCACTCAATGGAAAGATTACTGGCCGAGGATTTAGACCCCAAACACCTAATTGGAAGTTGGTTTATGTGTCCTCAAACCAAATGCACTTGGACTCATATTTTTTCCTTGACTAACCAGGAGAATGCCTGAATTCTTTTCCCCTTTGTGAGGGCTATGTGTCTGTCTGATCTCACTTATACGGGGGCTATATATTTGTTTAGCTTCTGCAATTTGGGGACTTAATGCAGACTCGGAGCCATGAATTGTTGTGCAATCACTCGAGCTAGTTATCCGTGGACTATATGTGTGTTTGACCTCATCGCGACTTCGTGTAATCATCTCATCCAAAACTTCGCCATCATTTGCACCTGTTGCGATGCTTCCTAGTCCGAACCCCTGAATTCCAGCTTCCTGCAATCAATATATGTTACAGTTCAATTTATTACTGTTCATGCTGCATGGCTTATGAAATAGAATTGAGTAATATTTTTAAAATTTGTTTGATATGTGTCTTGCACTCACTATTATATTGCATGGCATTCCAGGGGCTTCTTCATACTCTGCTGCATCCAATTCTTGAAGATGTGCTCCTTTGAAAAACTTGGGAAGGATATAGTGCCTCGCTGGGACTAACAAGTTACAACATGATTAGTAGTGGGAAGAGAACACCATCTATAGGCACCCATGTGATACCAAAACATGCCAGCAAATAACATGTCTGGAAAATGGTGAAAGTGGCAATTGTCTTGAAAGGCACCATTTGAAGTTTCAAGAAATGTA
>APFE031363970.1:0-31789 GCA_000404065.3 Pinus taeda
CTTTCTATATATAGGAGTCTAAGGAGTCACAATATAACCCAGCCGACCTAACAATAATAATATAAAGCCACAAAAATAACAATAGAGGGATTCTATGGGGAACAATAACAATAATATGGGGACAATAAGGGCACAACAATATTAATAAGGGATGCAACTACAATAGTAATGGGGTAATCACTAGTATTATAGGGACCCAACAAATGTCCTAGCCAAAGAAGATGCATTCTCAAATGCAGTGTTGAATATAACTATTGTAATGAATGACTTTAGATGCTTTTATTAAGGATATAGCTTCAATGTACTCTTTGGGAGGGACAAAGAATTCTAAAGATAATGAGAGGATTCTGTCCACTTCTTGCAATTTCATCTCTAATGGCACTGCATTTTTCTTTCGAATATCTAATTCTCATGAACTTCATGTATTTTATTGTCTTGGCTCTAAGAAATAGAATAGGGAAACTTACATGTGTGAACTCATGGGAATTCCTACTGTATTGTCTATGTATCCATGTGTCATTTAACCTTCAGGGATATATATGAACATATGCACAAGGTGTCAACAACAAATAAATATAATTAGGTGAACACTTTGAAGGATATATATATATAGAAATGTGGAATTGAGAGAACTATAGAGTTCACACCACTAATACATGCTTCCATGATATTTATCAGTTTCCTTACTAACTAAAATATATAGGCCAAATTTGAAATTGGGTAGTCCTGCATTCACAAGAAATTCACAAGGGAATATTATGAGTGTGTACATAGAGATATGAATAACGTTCCAACATGCACCTTATCATATCAACCAACTGAATCTATATTTGTTGGCACTGGCACTAGGTAAAATTTAATGGGTTATGGAACTTCACTATGGAATGCTACCATAGCCTCTACTAATTGATTAATTGAATCAAACAAATCAATTGGAAAAACTAAGAAATGGATTAAACTGTAGCTTCTTCTTGGGAAACAAAATCTCCTTACTATGGCTATCGAATATATTTTCATACAGAAAAGATCGATCTCTCGACAAGAAATCTACTTATATTCATGCAAATAAAGGCCCATAAACAATGTAAGCTACTAAAGTAAGGTGTAGTGATGGTGTTCCCATATCCCTTTCTTTTCCTGGTAATTAGGTTGTTACTCCTTATGAGTGTTTTGATATGCCTTTGTTCCCAGGGATGATTTAGATGCTACGTTACAACTCACAGAGACTTGTTATAAATGAGTGCTACGTTACAACTCATAAATACTTGTTATAAATGAGTGTTATGATATGTCCTTGTTCCGAGGGATGATTCAGAGGCTACATTGCAACTCAAAAGGAATTGCTATAATAATTGAAATAGAATCAAAAGTGTTGTCATTAGATATCCTTATTTAATTGAGCAAATGTTAAGGTAAACAACTGCAATAGAACATATGTTTCAAAGTTCACACACTTCACCCTGTCAACCCCGCTCAAGGTAGGGACTTGCTGCCTTGAAACCCTCCTTGTTATAAATTCAATTTGATTTAAGGCTCGAGTTATTAATGGGAATTTTGTTTTGTAAAGGAAAAAATTTCCCGACATTACATGACAGGAATAAAATATTATGTACATCTAAAGAGTAAAGTAGTGAAGATTAAAAAATAGAAAAGATAACATTAGTAGATATCTTACTATAAATTCTAGAGTAATTTAATAAGTAAATAAATTATTGTTGAAAAAATTATGTTGAATATGAATTTTGTTGAAAGTTATAATGTTATCTAATTGATATGAATTTTTATCATGACACATTTTATTTAAAAATACTAAAAAAATTAAAAAGGTATATTTAATAGATATGTGTTATTATAAAGTGGAGAATAGTTTAATAAGTAAATACATTATTATTGAAAAAAATATGTTGAATGATAAATGTCTTAGTTGGAGTGGTTTGGTGAACAATTAGTTTCTTTCGTTGGGTGGATCCTAGTATTAAGAGACATGTTGTATAAGGCCCTTTAGTGAAATTTATGAATATTTTGGTAAACTTATTATTCACATATAGATTCTACCACATAGGTGTATATTTCATTAGTTTCTTGCCAAAGTAATGAATATTTGACCCTTTCATGTGCTTTATGGAGCCTTGAATGAAATTCTATGTGAGAGGCATGTAGTTGACATAACACCCATGATTTAAATGTAGAAATTCCATTTATAGGGAAGCTCTTCATTATTCCAAGTGTAGTTCCATTAAAACTTGTTAGATCAATGCTAATAATATTAATATATATAAACTATTTGTTGCAGTTGTTAATCAACCAATTTGCTACTATGAAGGAGAGTGAAAAGGGATACTCTTCCTCTTTATACATCCATGAGAGAGAATCTACGACTATATTCTCCTTTCCTTTCATATAAATTATCTCATATTTATATACAAAAATTTTGGTGACTCATTTTTATTTCATGGGGAAAAATCCTTTTCTCTCGGGAGTATTTCAAGCCACTATTATTGGTTTTAGTGTATAATTGCTTCCCTAGTAGGAATGGAAACCAGATATCCATAACATGCAATATAGCCATCATCTCCTTTACATAAATGTTTTTCCCAAGTTCCTCTTACATATTTGTTTGTTGGTGAAATCCAATGGTCATCCCACTTTGATCCTCTTTGTTGAGTATTGATCTAATGACTTTACATGCTCCACCACCTTCCAACACAAGTTTAGTGAAGTAGATTAGAAAGAGTATTAGGAACATAGATGGAATTCTTCAAGTTTTCCACATCATTTTGTCTCAAAGCATTTTTTTAATCAAGGGTGTGGGTGGAGTTACAATATTATCACATTTCCTTATAAAATTTCTATAATAACTAGTGAGATGAAGAAAACATCTTAAAATTTTAAGAGTTTTAGAGTAATTCCATTCCTTCATTGCTTCAATTTTCTTTAGGTTCACACTCACACATTCATCACTAACAATATGGTCTAAATATTCCAATTCATATAAATAGAGATACTAAAGTAGTTGTAAAACATAATCCTCATCTTGTGATGTTTATTAGATGTTGGAACAAGGAATGCGCATGGAAAAGGATAAAGGGAATCACCAAGATTTTGTAATGTCCTTAGTGAATGTGAAAAATAATTTTAGTAATATCTACCTCATTCATGCAAATTTGATGATAGATCGAGTAGAGGCTAACTTCTCTAAAGAATTAAGCACCCTTGAACTCATTCAAATGGATATCAATGACTAGAATGAGGAGCTTCACTTGGAGTTTTAGATTTTTGAGAACTCAAAAGTTAGGATGAATATTACATGTGTGTTATACCTTGAGGAACATGATAGCAAGTGAATAAGGAAGCTTAGTATTGGGAAAATGATGGAAATGACTAGAAATTATTGAACCATATTTTCTATTTGTTTTTTTTTGGAAAACAAATGGTGAAATAGGCATAGGATAAGTGAGAGGCTATATGTGTTGAGTTAAATAAATTAATCATGATCCCCTCATGTATAGATTATGGAAATCCATGGTGATAAGGAATTAAAGTCCCTAACCATTTATCACCAAAGATAATATCTCAACCACACATTTCAATAGAAAACATGTGGGTTTTCAAGGAATAACACCCATTAGGAGTCTCACATTTTCACAATGACCACTACATTTTGTATAACCTCCAATAGTAATAATGATTTGAATATTGTGAACAACATGGATATAGTGGTGTTTTTCTTGGGCTACACATAATGATACATGAAGCTATGGATGTTTCCACAATCAACTTAGAGGACAAATTTTGGTTGATTGTTGTACTCGACCAATATGAGGATTTGGGGAATAGAAATACAATTCAAGACATAAAGGGATATCTAAGCTTCCAAATATTGTAGAGCATATGGGGGAATGTATCAAATACATGAATTGATATTCATTGAATATATAACTACAATAATAATATGAAATGTCCTTTGAAATTACCTTATAGAGTTTTTCTTCTTACATTTATGTCAAAGAAAATATTTCTTATCACAGTTGTAGCAAATGCCTTTAAGTTGACTTTGTATGATTTTGTTTTGATTGGGCCTAATGGTTGAGAGCATGTGTTTCCTAGAGGGAGGTAGAGTATCTAAGCCTGTGTATACTTTAAAAATTAAATAATTGAGGAAGTGGGTCCCCTTTTCCACAAACAAGGGAGTCTCATACACCAATTTGGTGTCTAGATTGCCCGTGACCTTAGATATATTATTATTATTAACTTGTGGGTTTTAAGTGGTGGGGAGGATAGATAAGTATTTGTGGAAGATGAAATAGTGATCCAAAACCTATTGTAATGTGACATTATTATTTAACATTTAAAACTAAAGATTAGACTAGTAAATTGTTTCACAAATAGTTTTTTAATATAGAAATATTATGTTTACATATTTAATAAGTGAAAGAACCAACTAAAATCAAATGACCACAAAATTAAAAAAAAAACTTAGAATTTTAATAATTGATCTATGAGATCATTAAACACATAAAGAGATAAGAGAAGTAATAAAATCATACAGCGAAGAGAAAGTTTAAACACATAGTGACACTTTTTTTATAAAAATAATAATTCACAACAGGATACAAAGTAAATTAAAAATATGACCTAAAAATTAAACCTCATTTAATAGACAAATTTATTTGAAAGTAAGTTGTTAAATATAAAAATATACAAGTTATAAAATTCATGTATAAAATTAATCGAAAATTATATTAATAAAAATGTGAATACACATTAAATTAAATCTAAAATGTGAATTTTCATTCTCTCAATAATTTAAAGTTAATTAATAATTTGAAATTATTCCAATCAAACAAAAAATAAAAAAGGAAAATATGGAAATAATAAAAATTCTCATACCCTTCCTATAAAAATAAAATTTAAGTATGAAGGACGAAGGGAAAGGCTTCGGACTTCCCAAGTGCATTGTGCGCTCAAGGGAGAGAAGGAGGGCACAGGGTGCAAGTCCAAAGGACAAAGGGAAAGACTTCATACTTCCCAGGTGAACTGTGCACTTAAGGTAGAGAAGGAGGGATCAATGCACGCTCATCAAGGCTAAAGGATAGAGGATTCAAGCCTTCAAGGTGTGCTCATGTGCTCACGAGGCTTAGGAGGGCACATGGCACAAGTATGAAGGTTGAAGGGTGAAGTTTAATTCCTTTGGAGTGCGTTCATGAACTCCAAGGGTCAAGAGGGTGCATGGAATATTGTGGGAGGCTAAAGGGTTGGCTTTGAGTCCTTCAGGGTGTGCTCATGCACTCAAGGAGGGCACACTTCTTTGAGTCAAAGGAGTGCACTCAAAGGAAGACTTAGTTTCTTGAAGGGCGTAATTCAGAAAGAGGAAGGGGAAAGGGATTAAGGAGTGTAATTTTATCTCTTTGAGGGTGCATGACACACTTCTAAACAACGAAGTATTTCTGCTCAAGGCTTGAGAGTGTGCTTTTGCGCTCCTAACCTCGGTGGGCTCATTTTGCAACTAAAATTTGTCTAAGTCTGGGATATAGGATGATGTGTGAACATAATGAGTTTGGACATAAAACCATATGCGACACATACCAAATCATCGAGAGAACTCATACAACCTTGAAAAATGATAAGTGTACATTAAAATTCCACTTTTCATGCATTTCCCAAGTACAACGAGTGAAGTATGTGTGATTGCAACCAAAATGTGTCGTTTTATAATCAAAAATATGTTACAATCATGAAATACACTTAAAGATGTTCTAATCAATGCGATGACAGTTGAGAACATGCAACAACACTTGAAACACATAGAATAGCATGATAAAACACTTGAAGATCAATGTGACACTCGATATGAATGTGATAGTAGGCTCCAAAATTTGAATGTAGTGAAATGTTTGGAGGGTGTTGTAGTAGTGACAACACTTGGTGACACAATGGGCAACCTTCAACTTCTTTGTATAGGAATATATTCCGGTTAAAGGGTCAAACCTTTAGGAAGTATTGATTTCCTTGATTCCCCCCTTTCGACTTGGTTATATACATAACATCTCACTTTCTTCTACTTGGTTTAACACACAAAAGATACATCGTATCACAATTGTTTCAATCCAGGAAAGGGTAATATGCGCGATGAGTTCCTGATATTCATAGTATGAGTTTTCATCTCTCGTGCTTCTACACTGCCAACAGGCCCGGATAGTACCCTGACGAAGTCACTTTAGCAGTACAAATATTTCTTTGCTACCAGCGAGCCTGGACAATACCCTAGCAAAGTTGCTTGCTTCACCTCCCTACGCAGGAAGCCTTTCTCTTCTTTCACCCTTTATTTATGTATTTAATAGGACTATGCATCGAAACTTATTATTTTCAATGGGAAGAAGAGGGATATTGACTTATTGAGAGTACATGATATTGCCCTTCAGAGAAGTATTATAGACCTTTGATATTGCTTTTCTTTCTTTAAATTTTCCACTTATCCCTTATATACTAGATTGGAGAAGCGTTCATACACAAGTAGATTTACACCAAGTTGAGTAGTTTATATACTATCATAAGCATGGATCTAATAGGTTCCCTCAAGGTTATCCTTTTGGATGAGTCATATTTTCCATCTGGACTTAGCTCAACCTATGGAATTTTCCCAAAGAAAGAAGGAGAACGAAAAAACCCAAGCATTGTGGTTGTCACACTTCTATTTTATTACACCATAAAGTCATTTCAAGCCATGCACTTTTACACGAGGGTCTTATTTATGTATAATAACCAAGAAACACGACAAGACACGACATGACTAACACAATACACTTACAACTATACGAAAAGAGAAACATGTAGCTGCTATTTAAAAAAATGCTTCAAATGTCATCCATTTACAGAAAGGGGTTTGTTAAAAATGACAACTAGGGCCAAACTCCATGTGGGTCATCTTATTAATGGCAATTGATATTTTTCTTGGATCCTTCTTATTGAGAGGTGTAGGATTGATCTAAAGATCATCCGATTCTGATAAGTATTCATGGAGTTATGAATTTATTTGCATTATAAGACAATTCGTCAAGTTGAGCCAACAACCAAATAAACCCCACATGCGCTCAACGTTTTAGTATAAATAGAGTTGGCCTTCAAGTAATTTCAGCACACTTGGGATCTCTTCCTCTCTCTACTTGTCTTTGGGTTTTAGTAGGAGGAGAGATCCTAAGGAATGACATTGCCCTGATCCAGAGGGCAGAAAGCTAGAAAAGCTGAAAAAGCTGGAACTGCCGAAAAAGCCGAAAATGCCAGAAAAGCCAGAATTGTCAGAAAAGCCGGAACTGTCGGAAAAGCTAGAACTGCCAGAAAAGCCGGAACTTCTGGAAAATCCGGAACTGTCAGAAAATCCAGAAAAGCTGAAAAAGATGGAATTACTGGAAAAGCCAGAAACGTCGGGACTGCCAGAACTGTCGGGAACAACCGGAACTACCAGATCTACCAGCAACAACTCGAACTGCTAGAACTGCTAGGAACTACCGAAATAGTCAGAGCATATGTATTCGAAGAAGATTAGCATGCAAGGGACAACTAACTAACATTGAGATAGTTGCATGGTACTTAGCAGAAAATAAACCAAGCATGCAATGCTACAACTAGCATGCAAGGGAAAACTAGCATGCAACAACAAGCATGTTAAGGACAACAAGCATGCTAGGGACAACAAGCATGAAAGGGATAACAAGAAAGCAAGGTGCAGCCAACACATAGGTCAGGATGGCAACATGGTGCAACAATGGCAGATAATGCAGTATAGTGATGGGTACAGTCATGATTAATGAAGTGCGATGAGATGCAACATAGTGATGATGGGTGCAACATGGTGCAGCATGGTGAGGTGCAGCATGATGACGAAATGCAGCATAATTATAGGTGGAGTCACCTTGGAGAATTACTTGAAGCAACATGACCTCAACTAATCTCAGGTATCATCTTCTTAGAGATGATCTATTCTCTTATCTAGATAAGTCAAAGTGTTGAATTTTGTTGTAAACGTACCTCTCTCTCTCTCTGTTGAATTATTGAAGAACATATAAGAAGAATTGATCAAGTGTTTCCCCACATTGGGGTTTGTCCCTGGCTAGCGCCACATCTTGTGTCCTCTTGTCTTGGCTTGTCTTCTACGATTTATGTTTATGTTCTATTTGAAATTTACTTTAATGTTGATGTGATTGCTAATCTTGAAAGGATACGGAGCTAACTGTGGAAATTTAAATAAATTGCTCTAAGCATAGAACATACCTAAAATTAACATGGTATTACAGGTGAGGTGAAGACAATGCCCAAGCAAGAGTGAAAGAGAAATCACCAAAGACAGGTGGGAAAGGACAAAAGTGTCAATGGATTCCTCATCCCTCTTCAAATTCACCAAGGGTGAAGTCGAAGCAGATAATATTATCATAATTGCGCAACGGAATATGGCCTACCTAAAGATAACTTCATTGGAAGACCAGATCTCAGGGTGGAAGGAAAGGCAGATAACTCGTTCGACCATTATGTGAAGGAGTGTTCGAATGGCAGGGACACATCACTTGATGATGATAACAATCATCCCAGGGACATCTTCAATGATTAAAAGAATCACAGGCAATGCAAGTCATCAAGGAAATGGCCGACTCTTCATAGAAAGAAAGGAACCCAAGGTATGGAGAATCAAATGTTGTCTATGATAAGATAAAGAAGTGTTATATTGTATTGGTCCTCTCCTTCAAATTCTTTGGGAATATAACTTATAGATTACACTCTTCAAGGCACTTCATCAGATAGATGGGTACACTCTCTAATTTGGTAGAGATGGAAACAATCATGGGATTATACTTGTGACCGATGCCACCTATCTCGGAAAGGGTGTAGGGAATGTTAACTCTCAACTGAATAAGGGTAACTCGATTCATTTACAAAATCTCTTTTATTTACCTGATCGTAAGAAGAACCTGGTGTCCATCTCCGAAATGGAAGTCAAAGGTTTCAGGGTGGCTTTCATCGATGGAATGGTATGTGTTAAAAAATATAATTGTCAAAGATTCGTTTCCTCATGGATTCAGGGTTGGAAATTTGTATCAAGTTGCAGGATGGTCAATTAGAGATCATGTCAATTGACATATTGCATCTATAACATCGAAGGTCTAGCTATGGGGCCGCACCTGATGTGAGTCAAATGGTGATAGGGATGTCTGAATTCGAGTAAAGCATGAAGGTACATGTTTGAGATGTACCGAAGAAAAATATTATAAGGGGACCATTCGCCTCATGCAGCAGGTCCACAAGATTGGAACAACTCGAGGAGTTTGAGATTCATGATCGGGAATCTCATGTATACAGGTGGAATAAATCCCTCTATGGCTTGAAGCAAAACACCCCGAGCATAGTATGAGAGGATTGATAGCTGTCTGATGAAGCTGAATTCACTAGGAGTGAAACCGATCCAAACCATTACTCGAAGGTTGTGGATGACAAACCTCTCATACCAGCACCTTATGAGGACGACCTATTTCTGACAGGTGTAAACCCTCTCATTTGCAGAAGTAAGAGGGAGTTGGATCTCGGATGTGGAATGATAAACTGCAATCTTGTGACTACCTCAAGGATCTTAACTTTTAGAAGTTATATGGTATTGATGTCGGACCATATTTGGGAAGTGCCTCTGAGTTTCATAAACTCATTAGTGTTGATGTTCTTGGTGAAATTTCGTCCAGACATATGTTTTGCAGTTAGCATGGTGAGCTCATATTTGGTTGAGCCTCAATGGATTAGTGCCAAGAATCTTCTAAGATATCTTTGGGGCACAATCTCTCATGGATTGAGATACACTGCTGGAAATATGAAACCGAATGAATATTCGAATGTTGACTGGGCAGATAGTGTGGAGGATCTCTAGAGCACTTCTCATTGCTGGTTCTCTTTGGATTCTACTTCGATATCATGGATGAGCAGGAATTAGGAGTCGGTTGCTATAAGCACCGCCGAGACCGAATACATAGCTATGAGTATGTTCTTGTGTGAAGCTGCATGGCTGCAGAAGCTCTTAAGTGAGCTGTCTATACACATGATGAATACCACTATGATTCCATGTAACATCTAGAGGGGGGATTTGATTATTGAGGAATCATGTATTCGATGATTTCTCCAGTAGATAGACATCAGATACTACCTTATCTGCGATACGGTAAGTCAATGAGTGAGGAGGCTCCATCGCCTTGACACTGATGTACAGGTCGCAGACATTTTGTCAAAGCCCCGGCGAAGGTCAAATATGTGTCTTTCTCGAATGACTTGGATTCATTGAGAGACCTTCTTATAAGGGTCCTGCATGTTGCATGCATTGAGCTTTGGGAGCTCTCGGGGGGCGTGGGGTACTTACTGGAGAAACACACGACCACAGGGCGACTCACCCTCACCTGGTGGTGCACTATGGAACAGGATGATTAGTTCTCGTGTGGGCCAAGATGATTTGTTCTCCGTGGTGACTATGGAATATGATGATTAGTTCTCCTGTGGGCCAGGATGATTTGTTCTCTGTGGCAACTGTGGAAAAGGATGATTAGTTCTCCTGTGGGCGAGGATGATTAGCTCTCTGTGGCATCCACTGACAAGATGATTCGTTCTCCTGTGGACAGGATGATTAGTTCTCCTGTCAAGGCATCCTACCCATGCAATCTAGGACTAATGGAAAATACCTCTCATCTGATCAATCAGTAGGGAAATGAGGATAGGGGCCATAATAGTACTATCGATGGATGCATCGTTGTATCTACTGTATTCCCTATGCTAGGATGACCTCCATTGATCTGGGATCAGTATGAGTGGTTTGAGACACTCTCTTGTGACATTGATTTGGGATTAATGAAACTAATATGGGATCAGTACGAGTGGTTTGAAACACTCTCTTGTAACATTGATTTGGGATCAATCAAACTGATTTGGGATCAGTATGAGTGGTTTGAGGGACTCTCTTCTGACATTGATTCGGGATCAATGAAACTGATCTGGGATGAGTATGAGTGGTTTGAGACACTCTCTTGTGATATTGATCTGGGATCAATAGAACTGACTTTGGGTCAATAAGAGTGATGTGACACACTCTCTTTAGATGAAACTAACTTTGGGTTAGTAGAGAATGGTATGAGACATTCTTGATCAATTCTTCTTCATGGTTCAGTAGAGTAGAGCTCAGCTGATCAAAGCAGAGTACAACAGAGTAGAGCTCATTAGGTTAGAGAAAAGCAGAGTAGTACAAGGCACTCATGGCAGAGATAGTACAGTCAGACATATGGATCAACGGATGGAGTTCTCCCTAGTTGAGAGGGAGTGTTAAAATTGGAAACTAGGGCCAAACTCCATGTGGGTCATCTTATTGATAGTAGTTGATGTTTTTCTTAGATCCCACTCATCAAGGGGTGTAGGATTGATCTAAATATCATCCAATTCTGATAAGTA
Organism: Pinus taeda; assembly: GCA_000404065.3. Classification (NCBI taxonomy): domain Eukaryota; kingdom Viridiplantae; phylum Streptophyta; class Pinopsida; order Pinales; family Pinaceae; genus Pinus; species Pinus taeda. The sequence goes on from APFE031363970.1 coordinate 11,464, forward strand.
TTCATGGAGTTATGAATTTATTTGCGTTATAAGACAATTCGTCAATGTTGACCAGCAACCAAATAAACCCCACATGTGCTCAAAGTTTTACTATAAAGAGAAGTGGCCTTCAATTCATTTCAACACACTCAGGATATCTTCCTCTCTCTACTTATCTTTGGGTTTTAGTAGGAGGAGAGATCCTAGGCAATAACGTTTCCCTAATCTAGAGGGTAGAAAGCCGGAAAAGCTAAAAAAGATGAAACTGCTAGAAGAGTCGGAAATGCCAGAAATGCTGGAACTACCAGAAAATTCAGAACTACGGGAAAGGCACAGCTACTGGAACTTCCAAAAAAGCTAGAACTTCCAAAAAAGCCGAAATTTCTAGAAATGCTGGAACTGCCAGAAAAGCTGAAAAATCTGGAACTGTTAGAAAAGCTAGAACTGCGAGAAAAGCCAGAACCACCGAAAAAGCTGGAAACGTTGAAAAAGCCAGAACTACCAAAACTTCCAAAAAATCCAAAACTACTGGAAAATCCGGAACTGTCGGAAAAGATGGAGATTCTGGAAAAGTCGGAACTGCCAGAAAAGCAAGAAAAGATGGAAATGTCAAAACTACTGGAACTGCTGGAAAAGCGAAAACTACCAGAAAAGCTAGAACTGTTGGGACTACCAGAACTACTGTGAACAACTGGAACTGCCAGAACTACCGGCAACAGCTGGAACTGCCAGAACTAGCGAGAATTGCCAAAATAACCAGAGCATATTTCTTCGAAGGAGAGCAGCATGCTGGGGACAACAAGAAAGCAAGGTGCAGCCAACACATAGGTCAGGATGGAAACATGGTGCAACAATGGAACACAATGTAGTACAGTGATGGGTACAGTCATGATTAATGAAGCGTGATGAGATGCAACATAGTGATGATGGGTGCAACATGGTGCAACGTGGTGAGGTGTAGCATGATTACAAAATGCAACACAATAATAGGTGACAGAATCACCTTGGAGAATTACTTGAAGCAATATGTCTTCAACTGATCTCATGTATCATCTTCTTAGAGATGATCTGTGCTCTTATCCAGATAAGTCAAAGTGATGACTTTTGTTGTAAATGTACTATCTCTCTCTCTCTCTTTGTTGAACTATTGAAGAACATATAAGAAGAATTGATCAAGGGTTTCCCCAAATTAGGGTTTGTCCCTGGCTAGTGTGACATCTTGTGTTCTCTTGTCTTGGCTTGTCCTCTCTGATTTATGTTTATGTTCCATCTGTAGTTTACTTTAATGCTGATGTGATTGCTAATCTCGAAACATTATGGAGGTAACTGTGAAAATTGAAATAAATTGCTCTAATCATAGAACATACCTAAAATTAATAGGGTTCAATCCTCTCGTGTAAGGATTTCATCTTGAGTGTATTATAACCGAGCCTTTATTCGATGGTGAAAGGTATGATCCACTAAGGTTGGAACTTCGTGTGTTTTCCCTTTTCTTCATGTGGTTTATCCCACTTCAGTACTAGGTCACCCACACCAAAAATATTTTCTCCTATTGATTTTTTATCAAACCAGTGTTTCACATGGTTTTGGTGACCAAAAAACATCTCTTTCAAATTGATCCTTTCTTCCTCGAGTTTGAGTAAAGTGTCTATCTTGCTCTGAACGAAAAGGCAAGGTCTACCTTGTGACTCTTAAGAGAGTTGCAAGGCTGGAAGATACATGTTCGGGAGAAAGATAACTTCTTTACCATAAACCAGAGATAGCGAGGTATTTAGGGAAGGCTTAGGAGTTACACAGTCAACCCATAATGCATTGGTCAATGCATTATACTAGTTCCTTTTCTCATAGAAGATGGGTTTCTTGATTATGTAGATAATACTTTTATTTGTCGATTCAGCCGAACCATTTTCCCGTAGGTAATAATTAGATTCATGTTTTAATAAAATCCCATTTCCTAATGCTAATTCATAAATTTTAAATGATGAAAATTAAATCACATTATCAAAGACAAGTGATGTTGGAATGCCAAACCTGGTTATAATATTATGTTGCAAAAAGTGGATGACTTCCTAGTCATTTACTTCTCTCAAGGGAACTGCTTCTGACGACCTAGTGAAATAGTCTGCCATTGTTGGAATATATGAGTGTTTCTTTGATGAATGAAGATAAAATTATCCGATAACATCTAGGCCACAATGTTTGAAAGGTTCCTCAACTGCTACTAGTAGTAGTGGGGTGATTGACCTCTGATCTCAATTGATGCACCTTTGACGAGCTAGGCACTTGTGAATATAAGTGTGAGCATCTTTGAATAACATGGGCCAATAATAACCAACCCTCATAAATTTATGCTCTATAATGTCTCTCGCATAGTGACCACATGCTTATCCATTGTAAAAGTCTTTGAGTACCTTCTTTGTGTCTTGTGGCTCAAGGAACCTTAACAAAACAATGTTGTGGTTCTTTCTAAAAATCCCTCCATGAACTAATTAGTAAGATAGAGATTTTAAGTGGATTTCCCTATTCTATTTATTTGATAGGTGCATGGGAAAGGTTCCATGCTCTATAAATTGTTGTATGTTATCATACCATGGCGCTATAGACGTGGATTGGGGGACATGTTAATTTCTATTTCCTACTCCCACCATAAAATATGTTGCTTAGGAGAATCTCTTGCTTTAGTTGGTAGCTTACAAAGGCCATAACCATTTATGGTATGAACTCGTTTGAACTCCAAATCATATTCTTGTAAGGAGGTCATCCAATTTTCCCTCTTCTCACACAGCTCCTGCTGCACGAACAATGTTCTTACTGCTGGACGAGGTACAAATATGATATTGTGAGCTTTTAAAATATAAGGCCTGAAATACTTAAGTTCCTTGTATACAACATATGCTTGTTTGTTGATGGTAGGGTAACTTAATTCTCGCCCTTTTAGGCTGGAAATCATAAAAGAAATAGGCTACTCATTTAACTCAACATCCTTTTGAGTCAATACGGTCGCAATCAACAAGTTCAAAGAGAAGGTATAAAGTGAGAAGTATTTGCCATAGTATGGACTGAATGATGCAAGTGCATCAACAGTTTGCTGATTTATTTGAGAGAAAGCATCCTTTTCCCATTTATCCCATTTATATGTTACATATTTCTTAATCCTCTCCTATATAGTCTTAACTATATAAGTGTAATCATAGATTATATTTCTTAGGAAATTTATCTTTCCTAAGAAAGACTACATAGCCTTCTTATTCACTGGGAATGGGATCTATCTAATGAATATGAATCTCTCAAGGTAAATTTTAATTCCACTCTTTGCAATGATGTGCCATAAGAGAGTCCCTTTAGAAACACCGAAAATATTTTTCTTGGGATTAAGAGAAATCCCATACTTTCAACACCTCTCAAATATCTATTTTAGATGATGTACATGATTTTATATTCTCTTTGAAAACATAGTAACATCATCTAAATAAACAACTACGGTATGACCAATAAGGCCATGGAAATAAATGTCCATTTCTCTTTGGAAAGTGGCACCAACACTCCTAAGTTTGAATGGAATCCTGTTGAAAGTAAATGTTCCCCATTTGAACATGAAGGTAGTTTTCAATAGATTAGGTTTCACTACTAGCACTTGATTATAACGAGATAAACCATCTAGTAGCGAAAAAATCTTAGACCTAGATACTCTCTGGAGGATCTGTTCGATGGATGGCACTAGATAGTTGTCTTTATTAGAGGCCCGATTGAGATTGCAAAAAGATACACATAGCCTTATTTCACCAGAATTCATTCTAACTGGGACCAAATTTGAAATCCAAATGGAGTGTCTAACTTTAAAAATGATCTGATCATCCAAAAAATTTCTCAATTCCTTTTGGATGAGGGGTTCCAGCATTGGATGAACTTTTCTTAGTTTCTTCTATAAAGGTTTTACCCCTTCTTTTATAGGAATGATGTGTTCAATAATATGAGTATCATTTGTCCTTAAATCGTTGTATATCCATGCAAACACATCACAATATTGTTTGAATAGGTAGATAAACACCCATCGTTCTTATGGAGAACAACACATACCAAGGTTTACATATTTCAGATCTTCTTGATTTCCTAGCTTGATTTGTTCAAATGATAACTTTGAACTCCGAGTCTTTGTCTTGTTTGGTCCTTTAAATGAATTATGTAGGTCATATAAATTCTCTAGGGACACCACACCTTTATGAATATTGTTTCCTTGGCACTAGATACCTCATGTAGAGCCTGATCATGCTCATCCTATTCTATGCAAACATCTTTGAATATGTGAGGATTAGCCATAATGTGCAGTATCTATTGGTCATCATTGAAAACATCTAAATTAGTGATGTTGTCAGGCACTTATGGTTTGTATATAATTTCAGTAGAAAAACCATTTCTGAGTGGTGAGATCCTAGTGGCTACATTTGCTAATGCATATGCTACAACATTTCTAAGTATAGGAACATAAATAATATTAGAAGCTTTAAAATGATTAATCAAACTCTATACCACTTGCAGATATTTTTTAATATTCTATGAAACACAGTGAATAGTATCCCGTACCTGAGTAGTGACCACCTCTGAGTCAACAATTACCTGAAGAATCTCTACCTTCATATCAATGGATTTCTTTAGTCCAAGTACGAGCGCTTTGTATTTGATAGTATTATTCGTACACTCAAAGTACAGATGACATGAAAGGATATGTTTCTTATTACATTGGTCTATAAGTACACAACCTACCTCACAGCCATCCTACATCTTTGAACCATCAAAATATAAAGTCCAAATATTATTGGCTACTAGGTTTCTTCCTATACTACAATTAGAATTACTATGCATGTCTATATTATAAGATTCATTTGCACCAGCTATAGAGAAAGGAAGGAGCTCTAGTTGTTTATCTAGTGGAGCAAATGATGAATGTGATTGATAACACCCAATTTTGGTTCCTAAGAAACAATTTCCAAAGATTATATTGGCAAAAGAACATGATCATTATGGCCTTCAAGTGGTGTCATGGTGTGTTTCATGTATGGCTCACTATTCACTCAATTCCTGCCCTTGTATGGAAATTATGCTTATAAAGCCATGGACTTTAAAGGAGATCGAGATTTGATGCTGCAACCTGATAGTCATTAGGGGCCTCAAGATAAGAATGTTTTTTAGAGTACTTAAAGTATTTTTTAACTTTTTAATGTTTATGTAATGTTTTTGATTTTATAGATCAACAAGTGCTAATATGAAGCGCTTGCTTGACGCATATGTGGCACTAGTGCGACTTGCGGGCATGCCTCACTACGCGAGGTGGGGGGACCGACTACCTGGATCTAACGCGGGTGTGGCGGCTTCCTAAGATGGAGATGATGCGAAGAGTCTATGCGAAGTTTTGAGGAAATTCAGAGGCCTGAGCATGGGTGTTCCTCCTCTTCCCATGAGGGAGATCCCTTCCCATATGCAGCGACACACCGTCCATTTGCTTGAGTGATTTCTAGTTCCTCTTAGGAGGTTAGCTAGAGTATTTTTTTAGATTTCATGAGTAGTAGACTCTTAGCAGTACAGGTGTTACAACAAGCCTTAATAGAGCCATTTTGCACTTAAAACATCCAAGTTTTGGGAATTTTCTAATGTGAAACAGTAGATTTGATATATATATATATATACAGAGAGAGAGAGAGAGAGAGAGAGAGAGAGAGAGAGAGATTGACACTTTTATAATGTAAATGTTTTTTAATGTTTTTGTAAATTTTTAACTATGTAAATATTTACTTTCATGCATGTATCTATAATAAACAAGAGAGATGTCAATCTAATACATAGTTTACTAATGAGTCACCCAATGCATTAAATTCTCGAGGAATGTGTTCATATGTAATAAACTCAAATTGACGTTCTAAGAGTCGTACCTTAAATAATAATGTAACAATATTGGATTTCGAATGTGATAATGATTTTTCAATTGCATAACGAAAAGTTGAGAGTCTAACAAGAACACCAACATTCGGGGAATTTTGAGGTCTAAAATGGGCCTCCTAAGAAAAATCTACAACCAAAATAAACTTTATAAGAACCAATAGGATTCAATATGATGATGTCAACCATGGGGGATGATTCACCATCTTTAGATTAAAAGGGTAAAAAGATAAAAAAATAATAAAATAATAAAACTACTTTTTCAACTTGTATTTCAACTTATATCCTTAAGGTTTTATTCAAATTTTGAGAGGGAGTGCTTGTTGTATGAAAAATTTAATTTCTCATCCAAGGAGTACCCATGTTGGATATTTTCGATGGACACTACTACAAGAAAAATGAGAAATACAGGAAAAAACATGTTTGCAATCATGTTTTTAATGTATTTCTCATTTTTGTGTAGCAGGGTCTATCAAAAGTATGCAACATGGGTAATCCTTGGATGAGGAATCAAATTATGCATCCAAAACGTGTTTTCATTTGAAATTTGAGTAAACCCACAAGGAGATAAGTTGAAAATACAGTTGCAAAAAATAGTTTTTTCTTTTTTCCCTCTAAAATTTGATGATGTAACCTAATCTTATGTTATTATTTTCACTATTATTTTATAATTTTGTGAGGAGGCCCATTTTAGACCTAAAAAATCCCCTAAATATTGAAGATGTCCCAAGATGACACTTTAGTGAGAAGTGATATTATAGACATATACATAGCAATACTATTGGTGGCGGTGCCACTCCCTCGGAACAAAGTAGTTTTAAATTAGGTGTGTAAATTACCCAAGCAATTGATGCAATGTGTCATGTATGATGGTTGGCACCATTCGCATATCCTACGTATAGTAAGGGTGATGAAGACATCTGCACAACGAGAAACATATATGAGACAAATACTCCCAAATTCCAAAAATCGATTCATAGCAAAAAGAAGCAAAACTTATAAATACATAAAATTACAAAGCTCATGCCTAGTGCAATACTAGGCATAATACGTTTTCAGATAGAGCCCATTTCGAGGCTCCACGAGTGGCATTCCTTCATAGTCCTGAATTTCATAGGAAACTTTTGAGAGGGCTTTGGTGACGACATATGGACCGATCCATAATGGTTGAAGCATTCCTGCCCCCAAGAGGTCGTGTTTCTAATCATAGAGTAAAACAAGGTTGTCTTCTTGGTAAGAATGAGGCTTGACATTTTTGTCATATTGGGATTTGACCAGACGCTTATGGGCTTCGAGTTCTAGTGTGGCATCTCAGTGGGTCTCATCGAGCTGATTGAGATATAGCAAGCATTCTTCTTCTATAGTAGTGTCGGGCAAGAGTTCAAAAATGAGTTTCAATGAAGTAATCTGGCACTTGATATGTAGTACCACTTCCAGGTTATAAGTGAGGTGGAATGGTGTAAAGCCTGTAGCAGTTTTGACCGAAGTTCGGTACACCCACAATGGAGGATATAATGTATTGTGCCAGTGGGTTTTGTGGTTACCTACTAATTAGCCGATCATGGTTTTTAGGATGCCATTAATGGCTTCCACTTGTCCATTAGCCTAGGGATGATAGGAGGAGGATTGTTCCTACTTAAAATTGAGAAATTATGTTAAGTCAGACACCATGTGGTTATGAAAGTGAGAACCATGATCTGTAAAAATTGTGTGGGGCACACCCAAATGAGAGATCACCTGATTGAACGAGAATAACACCACAATCTCTCCATAGGCCCAGAAAGTGGGAATGGCTTCAGCCCATTTCGTAAACTAGTCCACAACACCAATAATGTAGTTGTGTCCAACAGAGGAAGTGGGGTTTCATTTACAAAGTCAAAACCCCATTTGGAAAAGGGGCTGATGGATATAATCAGGTGTAAGGGGGCGAGGGTGCATGCATTTTCTTTGTAATTACTTTAGTGAAGTTATCTATAAAAAAAAAACAAAAGCAAAAACAAAAACAAAAAAAAAAACTTTTTCAAATACTTATCAAGTTTGGAAACTAATCACATGCCTATTTATTATTTTATGTGATTTTTTGGGGACCGAATCTATAAATATTAATAAAAAAGGTTCATAAAAAAAGTAATACTTATTGCCAAAAGAAAATCAAACTTAAGGCACCATAGAATTTCTTCAAATGACTTTAACAGTGATCTTATGATGACAAGAGACTCCTAACACATTTGAGGAAAATCTTAGTTAGGATATGACATTACAACATTTGGGGTCTCATCTGGAATATCTCTCAATCAACTAGTTTATGTTAAAAATAATCATTACTTAGTTTAGAGTTTTTCATTTTGTTAATTTTCTACTTTTGCATGTTAACTTTAGTGCATGTTCATATGCTAACTTTATTATATGTTATCACTATTATTTTTCATTTTTTAATTATGCCTTGCATAATATAAATTGATTTCTTGTGTTTTTCAACTTTGTATATTGGTTATAATTATTAACATGTTGAAAAATGCAGCAAGAAATTCTCAATTTGACTTTGCCTTGATTAAATTGAGAAAAATGGAATTTCCACATTATCAGACAACTTGGATGCAGTTAGCTGAGGTGACATGGCTCTTGTCACTCAGTTCGCTCAGTAAATTTGGATTAGAGGGGTTAAAGTTTAGTTAAGCATGTGTGATTGCTAATTTCTAGCAATCAAGGTTAGTTATTTCAAGTTGTTTTTAGTCAAACTAGTTCTAACTATTGGAGGAACTAGTGGAGGGTTAATTTTGCAGTGGGACTTCAGTCAACCTCAATAATCATCCAATTGATTGATCGATCAACCCAAATAGCTAGTGCATGCAGAGAATTCGAGTTCCCCAGCCGTGGTGGAGATTCCAAGGCACTGTAACATCAGTTGTAGACTAGTTTTGAGTGTACAAGTGTTGCATTTGAGAGTACAAATGTTGCATAAATTAGATTATCATCCTTGCGAATTACAAAATCAATTTGATTAATTTCCTAAATAGTAGGGTTCTAATTTCTTAAGGAATTGCGTAAGGAAATAGGGGATCAAGCATAGACAAAAATTGACTATTGACTAAGTCTGGGTCATAGCTTCTCAATGAGCAGAGAGATAGTCTATTCCCTTGTAGGTTATGCTAAGAGGGAGCAAGTAATTGTAATTCATCTCTATTCATCATATTAATGCAAGCAATCATAAGGGGTTTTTAATAGTTTCTTTCCCCTACAAAAATAGTAAGAGCATATGTGTTATTTCTTATTGCACGTTTTTTATTATGGTTCTAAATTGTGAATTATTCCATAGAGCAGTAGAGTAGGATTGTGTCTTGTGATTTAGATTAAAATTTCATGAGCAATTGCAATTCTACACCATAATTTCCACATGGTATCGGAGTAGTATTCACATTAGAGAAAGTATTTCAAAGTTGTTTCTCGGGAGAATCGAATTTGCAATTCAGTGCAGCAAGATCTCTATAGAGTTGGGAAGATGACCTTCAAGGGGTTGAGGATAGAGTATTCCTTGGAAGGAAGCTCTAATTTCATTGCATGGAAGGATCACATGGAGGCGGTATTGGATGACAATGGATTGTTGGAATACATCAAGACATATGTTGCAAAACCATAAGCATATGATGCGCAAAACCTTGCTCAGTGGAAGAAATATGTAGCCAAGGCGATGAGAGTATGGAAGGAATATAGGATCACATTGTATCAAAAAACTCCACAAGAAAGAAACTCCTTTCGCAATGTGGAAAGCAATGACATAATTTTTTTTAGAATAGTAGTGACCATAGGAAGATGACAAAAGGATAAACTTCGAAATATTAAGATGTCGAAGAATGACACTATTCTACAGTATCTAAGTAAGTTCACACAAGTTCTTGATCAACTTGGAGGGGTTGGTGGTAATGTTGTAGAAGCTAACTTGGTAAGCCTATCCCTACTAGGCCTTCCCAAGAAGTAACGGGAGGGAGAAACTATCAAATTGGGAACGCTTATGGTCTGATTTGGTACATGAGGAAATAAGGTGGAATACTAGCGATGGGACTTCATCCAAGGGCAAGGATGAAGAAAAAATTGCATTGGTTGGAAAGGGAAAATGGAATAAATCACAATCCAAACCAGAATCTAGCCAAAGGGGCAAGAAGAAATATTTGTCCAAAATTAAATGCTTCCATTGTCATGAATTTGGACACTATGCCACGATGTGTCCACATAAAATGGCGAGCAAGAAGAACTTAGGAGGAGGAGTAGGTGAATCTTTTGCTTCACAGTTAAAGCTTGACTTTACCCTTATCGCATGCATGGTAAGAAAAATGATGGGGAGTGTGTGGTACTTGGACTCAAGTGCATCGTTTCACATGAAAGGGTGTAGACAATTTTTCAGTGACCTAGAGGAGGAAGACTTGAAAATGCACATCGAGATGAGGTATGACAGAAGGTACAATGCAACTAAGTTTTGTATATTCATTTTTCAAAGGGATTTGGTCACCCCTCTTAGGTTCAAGGATGTCATGTTCGTTCTGGGCCTAAATAAAAATATCATCTCCTTTGCAGTTTTGAAAGACCGTGGTTATGATGTGATATTTAGAGAAGGAAAAGGATTATTAATACACATAGCCATGGGATAGGTGAAACAAATCAGGGTTCATGTGAAGAACCTGTATAAGCTATATGTGGAAGAATGTGTTGCATTAAGAACTAAGGTGTAGAAAGTGCGGAGTCATGATGTTGGTGAACTTTGGAACACAAGACTTGGTCACTTGCATCGTGGTGCCTTCAAGATTATGCAACAAATAACCACTGGCCTCCCTAAATGAGCACTTGACCAACAAGATGTATGTAAAGGGTGTACCTTGGGGAAGTACACAAAATCCACATTCCATGATCGGGAGAACAAAGCACATGCAGTCTCGGAAGGGATCCACTCTGATGTATGTGGACCTTTCTCGACAGCCTCCACTCCCAAACATAAATATTTTGTAATTTTTATTGATGACTTCTCAAAGAAGTGTTGGATCTTGATCATGTAGAAGAAATATGAGACATTCTCCAAGTTGATATAATTCAAGGCACTGATTGAGAAAGAAATCAACAAGAAGGTGAAGGCTCTCAGGAGCGATAATGGAGGTGATTTTGTGTCGAGTGAATTCAAAAATTTCTATGTGAAAGAAGGAATTCGACAATAGTTGACAACACTCCACGAAACAAAACAAAATGGGGTGGCTAAAAGAAGGAACCATATCATTATGGGCGCCATGAGGGCTATGTTGCATTATAAATGCCTACCACTATATTGTGGGTAGAGGCATGTGACACAACTGTCTATTTGCATAACCAAATTCCTCATCTGATTCTCGTCATGATTACACCGATGAAGGTTTTTTCTGGGAGAATGTTGGATGTGTCGCTCTCCAAGATTTTTGGAGCCTCTTTCTACCACCATGCCTCCAATGAATCAAGGAAGAAGCTTGAGCCAACAATAGAATTGGGGGTTTTTATGGGTTACAAAAAAACTTCTCAAAACTATTATGTGTACTTGTCATCCCTCATAATGAAATTTGTGTGAAGGGATGTAAAAGTTGATGAGGAGAAAGCGATGTGGTGCTCTCTTGAGAAGGAGCTCCAAATCCCAGTAGAAGAGGATATTTTAGCTCCAAAGGAGGAGACTCACAAATTTGTGGAGTAGCCACAAATTGAGGAGCTGAGAGTGGAGACATCCACTTAACAAGAACCATCCAGAGAAGGTAAAAAAACGACCAAGCAAAGTAATAGACTTGTGCATGATGAAAGGGAGAATGTGGGAGATACTTCAAATGTGCATAGGAAGAGAAGGTCACTTGATTGATACACTAGCTACATGGCTCTAATGGCTAATGTTGTTGAGACTGAGCCATCATCTTTGGAGGAATCAATAGAGAAACCTGTATGGGTTGATGCAATGGTGGAGGAATATGAATCCATTGTAAAGAACAGTGTTTGGGAAGTGGTCCTAAGACAATCTAATAAATTTGTTGTGGCTTCAAGATGGATATTCAAGGTTAAGTAGGTAATAGACATAAGCATATAGAATTTTATGGCCATATTTGTGGCCAAGGGATACTCTAGGGTTGAGGTAATTGACTATGAGGAGTCCTTTGCTCATGTAGCAAGGTACTCATCCATTAAATCAATTCTTGCATTCTCTATGAAGATGGGGTGGAAGATCCACTAGATGGATGTAAAAAAACATTTATAAATGGGGTTATTGAGGAGGAGGTGTACATTGAGAAACCACAAGGTTTTGAGACATTTGATAGGGAGTCTCATATGTGCAGACCCAACCGAGCATTGCACAGTCTCAAGCATGTACCTCGTGCTTAGTACACCAGGATCAATAACTATCTCATTGGTTTGGGCTTCAAAAAAAGTTAGTAGATGAAAACCTATATTACATCTTGGTAGAAGCTAAATTGCTCATTATTGTCTTATACGTTGATGATTTGATTTTAACTAGTAATGAGGAACTGATCAGATCTTGCAAGGAGGACCTTGTAAGAGAATTTGAAATGAAGGACATGGGTATCATGCACTACTTCCTTGGGTTGAAAGTATGGCAAGGCGATGGGGAACTCTTTGTCTCCCAGGGAAAGTATGTAAATGAGATACTACATAAGTTCTACATGGAGAGTTACAAACCTATGGAGACACCTCTAGTGACCAACTAAAGGAAGGAGGATGCCACTTCAGGTGAAGAAGTGGATGCTACTATTTATTGGTAGCTAGTGGGTTCACTCATGTACCTTGTGAACACATGATGAGATATGTGATGTGCGTTCAACCAGTTGAGCCAAGCTATGGTTAGGACAACCAAATTATTTTGGAACGAAACTAAGCATGTTTTATGGTATCTCAGAGGCACTACCCAGTTTGGACTATGGTACAGAGAGATAAGGGAACGAATTTGTGTGGCTTCACAGATTCAAATTGGGTGCGGAGTCCATCAAACTCAAATAATACATCAAGTGGAATTTTTAGTGTTGGTTCTACAACTATTTCATGGAACAACAACAAGCAAATATTTGTGTCGCTCAACTCGTAAGAAACTGAATACATGGCTGTAATTCGAGCGTCATGTGAACCAATATGAGAAACATACTTGTGGGATTATTTGGCTAGATCATGGATCCAACTATGATCTAATGTGATAATCAAATTTGCATCAAGCTCTACAAGAATCATGTATTTCACGATCAATCCAAGCATATAGATATTTAGTATCACCATTCACAAGATTCTGTGTGGAGGCAGATAATTTTGCTACAATACATTCCGACAGAGGAACAAAATGCTGAAATTTTGATAAAGGCCTTGTCAAGAGGGAAGTTTGAGTTCCATAAGTGTAGAATAGAGGTGGTTGATAATCCATTTCTTGCTGAGAGAGGGTGTTGAAAAATGCAGTGTGAAATTCTCAATTTGATTTTTCCTTTGATTAAATTGAGAAAAAATGAATTTCCACATTAGAAGACAACTTGTATGCAGTTAATAGAGGTGACATGGTTCTTGTCACTCAGTTAGATCAATAAATTTGAGTTAGAGGAGTTAAAGTTCAATTAAGCATGTGTGATTGTTAATTTGTAGCAATTAAGGTTAGTTATTTCAAGTTTTCTTCACTTAAATAAGTTCTAACAATTGGAGGAACTAGTGGAAAGTTATTTGTTTAATGGGACTTCAGTCAAACTCAGTGTTCATCTAGTTAATTGATCAATCAACCCAAAATAGCTAGTGCATGCAGATAATTCGAGTTCTCCAGTTGTGGTGGAGATTCTAAGGAAATGTAACATCAAGCATACAATAGTAAGTAGAGTACAAGTGTTTCATGCAATTAGATGATCAACCTAGGGAATTTCACAATAAATTTGAGGATTTTACTAAATAATAGGGGCCTAATTTATCAAGGAATTACGTAAGGAAATAGGGGCTCAAGAAGAGGAAGAAATTGACTAAGTTTGGGTCAGAGCTTCTGAATGAGCAGAAAGATAGGTCATTCACTTGCAAGTTGTGCTCAGAGCGAGCAAGCAATTGTAATACTTCTTTATTCATCTTCGTAGAAGCTAAATTTCCTATTATTGTCTCATATGTTGATGATTTGATTTTAACTAGTGATGAGCAGTTGATTAGATCTTGCAAGGAGGACCTTGCAAGAGAATTTGAAATCAAGGACATGGGTATCACGCACTACTTCCTTGGGTTGGAAGTATGGCAAGGTGATGGGGAACTAGTGACTAACTGGAGGAAGGAGGATGCCACTTCAGGTGAGGAAGTGGATGCTACTATTTATCGATAGCTAGTGGGTTCACTAATGTACCTTGCGAACACACGACAAGATATGTGATGTGCATTCAACCAGTTGAGCCAAGCTATGGTTAGGCCAACCAAAGTATTTTGGAAGGAAACTAAGCATGTTTTATGGTACCTTGGAGGCACTACCTAGTTTGGATTATGGTATAGAGAGATAAAGGGAGTGAATCTGTGTGGCTTCATAGATGCAAATTGGGCAAGGAGTCCATCAAATTGAAATAATACATCAGGTGGAATTTTCAATGTTGGGTCTACAACTATTTCATGGTACAACAAGAAGAAAATGTTTGTGGTGCTTAGCTTAGCAGAAGCTAAATACATGGGTGCAAGTCAAGCATCATGTGAGGTAATATGAGAAAGATACTTGTGGGACTATTTCGCTAGATGATGGATCCAACTATGATCTAATGTGATAATCAGAATTGTGTCAATCTCTCCAAGAATCATGTATTTCATGATCGATCCAAGCATATAGATATTTGGTATCACCATTTATAGGACTGTGTGCAGAGGTGGATAATCTTGCTACAATAAATTTTGAGAGAGGAACAAGATACTGACATTTTGAAAAAGGCCTTATCAAGAGGGAAGTTCGAGTTCCATGGGTGTAGGATAGAGGTGGTTGATAATCCCTTTCTTCTGAAGAGAGAGTGTTGAAAAATGTAGCAAGAAATTCTCAATTTGAGTTTGCCTTTGATTAAATTGAGAAAAAATGAATTTCCACATTAGCAGACAACTTGCATGCAATTAACATACATGACATGGTTCTTGTCAGTCAGTTAGATCAATAAATTTGAGTTAGAGGAGTTAGAGTTCAGTTAAGCATGTGTGATTTCTAATTTGTCGCAATCAAGGTTAGTTATTTCAAGTTGTCTTCACTTAAACTAGTTCTAACTATTGGAGGAACTAGTGGAAGGTTAGTTGTTCAATGGGACTTCAGTGAAACTCAGTGTTCATCCAGTTAACTGATCAATCAACCCAAAATAGCTAGTGCATGCAAAGAATTCGAGGTCTCGAGTTGACCTTGGGAATTGCACAATCAATTTGAGGATTTTACTAAATAATAGGGGCTTAATTTCTCAAGGAATTGCACAAGGAAATAGGGTCTCAAGCAGATGAACAAATTGACTAAGTTTGGGTCAGAGCTTCTGAGTGAGTAGAGAGATAGGTTATTCACTTGCAAGTTGTGCTCAGAGTGAGCAAGCAATTGTAATACTTCTTTATTTACATCAGATTCATGTAAGAAAATATAACGGTTTTTTAACAGTTGCTTTCCACTCCAAAAATACGGTATGTATGTGTGTTTTTCTTATACATGTTTCCGCTTGTGGTTTTAAATTGTGAATTAAATTTTACAAAGGAGTAGATTAAGATTCTGTCTTATGATTTGACTAAAATTTCATGAGCAGTTGCAATTCTACACAATAATTTCTACATAACAAACAACATATTCTTTCTAAATGTGTTGCATTCCACATCATCTTGGATTTTGTTTTAGAAATTATTTTTTTCTTGTTTTTCTTTATAAAGATAAGAAACATGGTAATATTGTGATGAGGCTCTTCAATATCTGATATTTTGTTTCCCATTCTGAATTCATAGATAATAAGACTTATATATATATACATATATATATATATAAGTGTAGAAGCATTATAGTTTGCGAAAAAAAAAAATAATGAACAAGATGAAATATGAAGAAAATATTCCCTTTACATGCGTTTTACAGTTTCAGGTCCAAAGAGCTTCCTTTTCCTCTTGCTTGATTCAATAGGTTTCTACCTCAGCCAATATATGGGCCTCGGATCCTTCTGCACCATCCAAAAGAGATTGAAAATGTGTGGGCATCCTTCCTAGATCATCAAAACCAGTCGAAATGGTGTCTGGGTTAACTGCACTCTGTGATATAGTTGAGGATATAATAGAGTAGTTGGTATACTTGCATTGCTAACAGTTGGTAGAGCAGTTGGTATACTTTCATGGTTTAAGCATTGGTGGAATTTTGAATGGCGTCCACAATCATGGTTTAAACATGCAGATTATGATTCTGGGCAAAACTCTGCACGACGTATAATGACTTGATTCTAGCCAACAATACCGATGACATGTAAAACTAGAACCTTGGTGGTGGGTACAAAATCACAAAGTCACCCTCAAAAATGGGTTACAAAATAACATACTAGCGAAACAGTGTCTTGGCACAACGTCAGTGTTACTTTCTAGTTTTGTTTTATAGAGCAAATTTGGTAACTATGATATAAAGAGCAAATTTTTTACTTTCTAGTTTTTTTTAAGCAAAATTGGAGGAATTCGATAACTATGATGTAAAGAGCAAACTCTTTCACAAAAATAACTGGAACCCAAATCTAAGCAAAATAAATGATCCATTCTCGAGGACAATCTATTTCACCAGCTAAATAGTGGTTGAATATCACAATGCTAAACACGGAAAAGAACCTTATATGCATTGCCTGCACTATAGCCTCCCTTTCTAATTCTGAGTTCAGTGATCCATTCTTTGGGTAGCCATTGTGGCGATTCAATTAACAAAAAAGGCTTTCCGAGTTCAAAGGAAGTAGTCGTATCAGGATATCTGTTAACTTGCTCTCCAGTTGTCCGAGCTTCAGATTTTGAGGGTTGTTCATCAGGGTGAACAGCAGGAGCTTTATTCTCAGCTCTGTCACGTTTGGTTTCCTCATGAGAAGGCAAAAGCAACTTCAAATCCACGTTGTTTTCCGACTAAATTTCCGAAGTATTTTCACATGACATGTCTTTTAGTCTGTACCATGCCAAGGATTTCATTCCGAGAAGTAAGATGAACAGTACCGTGCCAATCAAATGTGCATTCTATAGAGTATTTTAACATTTTAACACTGTAAATCCATTCGAATACGATCTGCATTGGATCCGCCACTACGGAAATCCTCGACACCCAACGGAATAAACACATTTCATGTGAAAATCCTTCTAAAATTGAGTCAGAAAACAATGTGGATGCCAAGTCGCCTTAGCCTTCTCATGAGGAAACCAAACCTGAAAGAATGCTACTGTTCATCCTACTGCTCCTAATGAAATCCTTGACACGGTACAGACTAAAAACATGTCATGTGAAAATCTTTCTGAAACTCAGTCAGAAAACAATGTGGTTTTGAAGCCACTTTAGCCTTATCATGAGGAAACCAAAATCTGAAGCTGAGACCATTGGATAGCAAGTTAACAGTTTCCTGGTACGACTACTTCATCTAAACTACGGAAGTCTTTCATGTCATTTGAATCGCCACAATGGCTGCCCAGGGTGGATCACTGAACGCTAAATTAGAAAGAGAGGCTACAGTGCAGCACCCCAGATAAGGTATTGATACCCACTTGTTTTCCTCCTTGTTTAGCATTGGATTGAAGCCTCTGTTTTTGTTTTCTTTGAACTGTAGAAGGCCAACAATCTTGCCTTAATTGTTTTCAATTTAATGGTTGTTTCGCTAAGCTGTTTGAAGTTTTAGAGACAGGGATCTATTATGTGCAGTAAATAAATTTTTAGCTATGTTTAAACCAATCAAATAATGGAGGTTGTTGCAGTTCAGAACAAATACAGAATGTGCCTTACAATATTTGATTCAGAATCTTTATTTTTGCAACAGCTTGTAAATCTAAGGTGCGCAAGTCAAATTCAACCACTGTTAATCTGGTGAAATAGATTGTTGTCTAGCATTTTGAAGTACAAAAGAGTAATGCTGATCATTTCTTTTGTTTAGATTTGGGTTATAGCTATTTTTGTGAAAGAGTTTCTTTACCATATGATTACCAAATTTTGCCAAATTGCAAAAAAAAAAGAAAAAATTAAATTTAGGCTCAAGCTATTTTTTTAAAAGAATTTGCTCTTTATACTATAGTTCCAAGTTTAGCCAATTTGGTACAAAATTCAAAAAAATTATCAATTTGTTACATTTAATGAAATTGGTTAAAAAAGATTTAAAAATTTGTCAACTTCATAGATTGGGCAAAATTATGGGTGAATTTTGACGAGGGTTGGAATTCTCTAGATTGCCATAACCTTGTTCATCAGAGTCTCATGCAAGTAAAATAATATATGTTTACATTGTTTACTATGTAATATTAACATTTATTTCTAAGGGCTCTTCAACCATTTTGTTCCCTATCTTTTTAATCTATAAAAACTCACCATTTCCCTCAATGTTCCAACAATAACAATTATCTCAGCCTTTACAACATGTATGTTACTATTACAGTTTTTCAGGAAGGATTTGCCCTTGCAACCATGATATTTAAAACATGCATATTTACAGTGTTTACTATGTAATATTAACATTTATTTCTAAGGGCTCTTCAACCACATTGTTCCCTACTTTCTTTTTATTTATAAAAACCCACCATTTTCCTCAATGTTCCAACAATAACAATTATCCCACAATGTTGGAGTCATGATTGCACTTACACCAAGACCCGCAAGTGTTAGTAAACAGACACATTGCTAGAGCTAATGGATCCACAAAACACACGGGAGTGTTGGATCAACACCGCCTTTAACAGGGAGCGCAACAATCTTCCCCCTAATGCAAGCCCAATGTGTTTGGAACTAGTATCAGAGCCACAGTTCTTCAGTTCAAAACACATTGGGCTCGCTTTGCTCGTTATTTTTATATTTAGTTGATAAGAAATTTACTGCATAACATAAATAATTACTGAGAGGAATAAATATAAAAATAACCAACAACAACCATAAACACATAAACACAAATGTTTATTCGGGAAAACCCCAAATGCGGGGAAAACCCAACCTAATAAGATCTCATTAGCATTGGCCAAAACCCTGGCCAATCTGACCAAATGAGCCTTCACCACTCACCTCCAGATCTTGCCTTACAATGAAGTCCTTCCAACCTTTTATAGGCTCCATTACATATAATACCATGAACAAAATACTATGGCTTCACAATACCATGTGCCCCAAAACCATCATTGTTTAACCTAGTCAACTTTGACTCTATCCCAAGTCAAGTTTACCTAACACAACATTTACAACAAGTATCCTACTATTACATTATAACAAAGATATGCCATTGCAACCATGATACTTAAAACATGCAACAAACATAGAATGGTTCAAAATCTGACCAATTGAGACTTCACCACTCAAGTCCAGATCTTGCTTTACAATGAAGTCATTCCACCCTTTTATAGGCTCCATTACATATAATACCACAGACAAAATACTATGGGTGCACAATACCATGTGCCCCAAAACCATCATTGAACAATGTAAACTTTGAAATGGGAACTATAAACTCAAAATGGGAACTCTCGCCAAAAAACCCAAAAAAAACATCAAAAACGGTGCTAAAAACGAAAAGTGTGTATATTGGAACGATGTTTTTATTTTTTAGGCATCAGTTTTGAACATGTTTTAAAAATGGCAGTCACTACGAAATTTACTATGAAATTTTCATGCAAAATATAGCTTCAAAATGAAAGTGATGATATTGGAACAATGACTTTTTTTGTAGAGTCAATTTTCAAAATTTTTCAAAAATGCTAATAAAACCAAATTTTTATGTCTCAAACAAAGTTGTTTATGAGGAAAAAACACATTAATGTTTTTGGTAGAATATCATTTTTCTTTCCTAACTATAAATTTAACATGTTTTCAACCATAACATGTTAGATACAAAAGAAATTGAAATTTTTTCAATTATAAAATTAAGAAATCATGACATTATGAACAAATTACATCACTAAATGAATTCAAAAGTCATTATTTGTATACTCAATAAAACATACATTATATCTCTAATTTAATATTGCATTATATATATTTTAAACAATAAAATTTATCATAATTAAGACATATAATCCAACAACCTAAAAATGTCTCATAACTTCTCATTTAACACCCTATCACCAACCCCCCACTCTCGACACTCTGACCTCCTTCAACCACACCCCGTGCCCATGGCTCCTTACCCCCTCTCCACATCCCCATATGACTAGTCAACACTCCCATCCCTACCCGCAACTATCCCCTGACCCTCTAACCTGCCCCCCCTCTACA
>APFE031363973.1:0-13215 GCA_000404065.3 Pinus taeda
GTTCAAAACTTATAACACCTTATTGTGCCTCTTTATTCAATAATCCTACCTTCCTTCCAATCACAGTCAACATTCCCTTGAAATCAGAAAGCTAGCCTAAAATCATCAACTAAGGTTGAACCTAAAGGAGAGAGCCCTCTCTGATTGCAGGTGGGCTAGAACCTGCAATCAGAAGATTGGTTTGTGGTTACCTCGGTCGTATCCCTAATAGGAGCCTAGGGACAACCTGAGTGATAACAAGTGGGACAATCATCCATAAAATACTAGCGACCCTCCTTTTAGCACCATAAATGTTGATGATGTTGGATCTGCCAACATTCAAGGTATCTCTCTGATATGAGGTCCCAATTAGAACTCACACGTTTGGTGTAGGAGTCACATCTGGTATGATGGCTCAATTTCAAAATACTTAGAGGTTTGCTGGGTTCTAGCTGTTTTCACATGAGAGTCTTGCAATGGTACCTTTGAAAATAAAGGTGAGAGTGCCTAGTGAGGGTGAAAAATAACTATGTCTAGGTTCTCTTGCTGCAAAAGGGGGGATAAAAGTGAGCCTCTAAGTGAGAGGTAATAGTACCACCCAGGACGAGACACACATGAACTGGGAAGACCTATCCAACATCTAGTGGAATAGTCCACAACGGATGTGATAGTTGTTAAAACCAACGAACAACTAAAGATCCATCTACCATCCAATAGAATAGTCCACAGTGGATGTGATAGTCTTTATAACCAATGAGAAGGAAAGGTATGTCTAGTATCCTATGAAATAGTCCACAAGGATGACATGGAAGTGACAACCATTACAACACATATCTAACAATATAAGCACTAAAACAACTGAAATAGTTCAAATATATTAGTACATGTGAAACAAACATGAAATATAAATCCTCACAGAATACTCTTACAAACATCTATAAGTCATGCATGGAAAATTTATAGCGTGAAAAGGGCTTCTATATTAAGAAAAAGTTCCAAGACACATACTTATATCATAGATTACTAGCCCTAGTAGTGGGACATTGGAGCCACTCCTTTCTCCTCAAAGAACTGACTAAAACTCTTTATGCTTTGTGGGAGGAGCACAAGGTTAAAAGTCCTTTTCTCATACAATGAGGGGGTATATATAACCAAGGGGTGATGCTTGACCCTTGTGAGCCTTTGACTACCCTCATGACTATTCAACTTCCTATGAATTTTCAACTGACATGACTCTTCGTATTCATGTGTGTCCATTAGAATTCCACTTTACATTACATTCAATTTACACTAAACATGGCTCATAATAGTGATGTGGCCTTTAATAACTCATGACATGACTTGACATGACATTGTTGACATGGACTAGCTTGCTGAGGTGGCAATGTCAAGCTTTTATTGTTGTTGGGTGATAGATGTGTTTTTGGATGTGCTTTCTCTTCTCCTCTACATAGATTAATGATGCACGGTCTTCAATGATCTCTAGCCTTGAGAGGTGGTTGCATGCATGTGTTCTCTTTTCTTTTTCTTGATAATCTTGTTTGTCCATCTATCTATGAGTGAGTCTTCTAACATGTTTTCTCCTTCTTCTTCTTCTTCATTGTCTCGCCATGATCTAACAGTGTACTTGTTCCTACAATTCACTCATGACGAGATGACATCAAATCCAAAAACTCCCTAGTATAGATGATGCATTGTTATCCATGGACTCGGCCCAGGATAGTTGACAGGCTGGGAAAGTGGTCCTAGTAACTGTGCATTACATATTTCCCAGTGATAGGGAGGGAAGTTGGTCACTAAGACTACATAGTCTTGGCTAACGAATTTTTGAGCATAATCCTCACTACGGGGAAAAATTTTGCAGGGGCCACTTGGACCCTGGGAGGCAGGTCTATGCAGTTTTCAAAGGCAAGGTAGGACTGGGTAGCAAGAGGTGCATGGAGGACAAATCTGCAAAGTTCTTGAGATCAATGAATCTTGTCTAAGGGAGGACATGGGGGGAAACTTCTATGCAGTTCTAGGAGGAAAGGTAAGCTTGGTTATATATGCATTATGGGGCTCTAGTATTCAAGGGGGGAATCTTGAGGACTGATCTTGTGAAATGCACTGTTCACGTTAGCCTGGGAGGAGTTACTACGCAATTCTGGGGATCAAGGTAGGCTACTCAGCTCTGGAATTGCGCAGTGCAACTTCTCTGGGGGATAGTGACTGCACACTACATAGTTCCAGGTAGTAAGGTTGCATCACTAAGGGTTGAAACTGCATAATGCATAGTTCAGTAGGGGTTCAATGAAAGTGAGTTGCCCAGTTAGAAGGATTTTCGGAGAAATGGCTAAGTGTGGGAGGAAAGCGAGCTTGTGAGGAACTTGAACTTGTGATCACACACTTGGCATATTTCATTGACATGACAACATAGAGAACTGGAACAAAAAGACAAAGCATTACCCTCTGTGAGACTATTGTAGAATGAAAAGCGACAAGTGTGACAATTAAGATGGACTTAGGATGACCATGATAACACTTGTGTGAAAGTCATTAAAGCTTTGCGTATGAGTGCGACAAATGTTTACATAGCTAGGACAACTCGAATACACAAAGGCCAACCTTCAAAGTCACCAGAAAAGGATTGCAAGCATGGTAAAACAATCAAACATGCCAAAAGACGAAAGTGGATCAAACAAATTAAAGGCGTGAAAATACTTTAAGAAAGCTCATGAAATGATCTCAAGTGTTTGCAGCATTAGAGGGGAAGGCCAAGGAAGGCTTTGAAATTTAAGTTGAAGACAAAATTTTGGAGGGTGTTGCAGCTGCTACGACATGATTATGAGAGAAGAGGATCTATAAAGGAGCTTAGTAGTCATGGAAATAACACAATTAGAGTCATCTTCAAGGATTAGGTGAGATAAATTAAGGATGCAAGAAATTATTGGCCTTATTTCAAGAGATTTGAGTTTTTCTACATTATTACTATAGAGGCCAATGTAACCAAAATATAGTAAATAATGTCTCATGTTTCTAAGCAAAAGAATCCCCCATAGCTTGCATGAGTAGGGTTTCCTTTGGAGGCACCATCAAATTTTAGATTGATAAAATTAAGAGGAGGGTAATATCAGTGAAAGGGTGAGGAGGGAGAATATGGGGAGGTTGGGGGGGAACAAGAATTGGGTAGAGGAAGTGTGCATATTGAGAGTAGCGAGAATAGGCACATGAAAGTCTTAGACTTTTTTGTTTGAGGATGAGTAATTTGAAATAGGGATGGTTTCTTTTAGAGTACAAAGAAAGGTTTTCTAAAGAGAGAGGTTATAGTCCTAAGAGTTGCAGAAGATACATTGATTGTGTTCTCTCTAGAGAATCTAGAGGACAAATATAGGTGCATGAATCCATGCTCTATTTAAAATAGGATTGTAGAATGGGGAAAGAGGCTAATTACTAATCAATTCTAAGGGGAAATTCTCTAGTAAAGAAGGTTGTTTAATGAGATTAAAGAACTGATTCCAAAGATTATAGGATAGAGGAAAAGAGTGGAAAACATGTTCATGTTTTTCTTCACTAACATGAAATAATAAATAGAGTGAGGGACCAACTTAATCATTGGAGAGAAGCATATCCTAGGTTAATCTTTTTCTATGGAAGAGAAGCCATAATAATAAGTTATTTTTGATCAAATATTCTAACAGAAAATTTTAGACCATACTTGTTGATTTAGAGTGTGAGTGTGATTGACCACATGGAAGTAATCTTCCTTGATGATGAAAGAAGCCTGTGGTTAATATCTCTAATGAAGTTTGTCAAAATATTCCAAAAAAAAAAAAATTCAATGTATAAAAGTTTCCTTGAATTTTTCAAGAACTTGGGATGATAATGGGATGTGCAAGAAAGAGGGATATTTCCATTGACTACAATTAGTCTTTGGCCAGATGTTTCTTAGTAATCATACACAAGAATTTTCCCCTAATATTGCATAGCATATTTTATATCTTGAAGATGTTCTTGGGAAAAATATTGGGAAAATTATTCCAAGAATAATCCAAAAAGCAAGTATTTTTTCCATCCTTCAATTTCCAAAAGTAGTGTTCTTATACTAAGTTTCTTCTTTTACAAGCCAAATTCCAGATAAATAAGCTCATTGGGAAGATATTTGTGTGTATGCACTTTTCATTAGGAGTGTGGTTGTTGCATTTATTGGTCCATATTTTCTTCCATAAATCTTGACCTTCTTGCAGCCAACACCACCAAAGATTGGGTCCTAAGACAATGTTCATAGTTTCTAGATCTTGGAGGCCCTATCCTCCTAATTTTTTGGGGAGGCATTTTCTCCCAAGAAGCTAGTGCTTGTATTTTCTCTATTTTTACTCCTCCCCAAAGAAATTTCACGACAGAAATTTGATTTGATGAAGGATGTTTTTTGGTGTTGTAAGGGTATAGAGAAGATACATGGATAAGGCATGAAAGACAAATTTAAGGAAGATAGTTATGATATCTATGTTAAGTGAGTAGAAAGTCCAACTATACAATTAGTTGGTAAATTTTTGAATGAAACTAGAACAAATTTTGGTATGTAGGGAACTGGTGGCTAAGTGGGTCCCTAGATAGGTAGTGGGAAAGGTTCCTTTATTGAAGCTTAAGAGATTAGTGAGATGGCATTTCAAATAGTAGGGGGAGTATTGAAGAAGATGATCTTGAAATTTAGTGAATTTATGTCCATGTCTGAGGAAACTATGAAATCCATCTAAGACCTTTTGAAAGGATAATGCTTCTTGGATAGTTGGAAGACCCATGATAATTGTATCATCGACAAATTTCTAGTACAAAGATTTCTCATTAGATCCTTCATGGAACCAATAGTAATCATTCGTTTTAAGGCATGTCCCATCCATTTGACTGTAAATATGAAGATAATGAGGGAAAGAGAATCACCTTCATGAGTTCCTATAGAATGGTTTAAGGCCTTAGAGGAAGAGCCAATAATTAATATACAAAAGGGAGGGGAGATAAAGGAAAGAATGTAGGTGATCTATACTTCTGAGAAACCAAATACTTTAAGAATTTGTGAAATGTAAGACCAAATAAATTTATCAAAAGCCTTAGATAAATTAAGCTTGATGAGAATACCTACCTTTTTTGAATGATTAATGAAATTAACTAGCTTTTGGGACACTATTATCCCATCCATTTTTTTCCTTAAACAAGCTTATTTACCCTAGTATTATGAGATAACTTTGTAGATAGTTTTTCAAAAGGAAACAAGATGAAAACCACTAGGGTCCTTTGAATTATATATTTTTGGCACAAGGGTAAGAAGAGTAGCATTAAGGGTTAGTAGGAAAACTTTTATTAATTGATATTCCTCTACAACTCTCTAGAAATAATCTTTTATGAATGATCAACATGCCTAATACAAATCAGAGGTAAGGCCATCAGGCCTTGGTGCTTTATTTTTGGGCATTCCAAATATGCATTCTTCTACTTCATATATGGTATTATGATTAAGTAGAGCCTAATTTTTCTCTAGATTGACTAAGGAAGGGATAGGACAGGTGATTTTGTTGATGGCTTCGACTCTAGAGGGGAAGTCTTTGATAAGAGATCTTGGTAATAGGAAACAATCTCAACTTCAATATCATCATGATTTAAGAGCTTAATAGATTTACAAATATATTAGGGAGGATATTTTATTTCTACTTCTATGATTAAGCATGTAGATATGGGAAAATTTAGAACTTTTCTCACCTTCTTTGAGCCATATGATGCATGATTTATAATGCTAGAGAGTCTCCTATTTTCTTCTATCTTCGATACGAGTGATGATGGTTTCTTCCTCTATTACAATGTCTCCTAATATAACATATGTGATTATTTACTATTTGATTTATTGCACACATTCTTCAAGAGTGCCCTAAGATTGGAACTATGTCCCCAAATGATTCCTTATTCCAAACTTTAATCCATCTTTTGAGATATCTGATATTTTTATGAAATACTTCATCAAAGAGCTTGGATATGAAGAAACTTCTATCAACCATGTTTTTTCCTTTTCCAAGAATAATGGGTATAGGTGAAAATGAAAAATTGGGATACACTTTTGGCCCTTTTTGAGAAAAAAATATCATTTTTAGATTTTTTTCAACTTTCGGTAAGAAAATTTATTTTTTTCTATTTAGAATTTCAATTTGCAGCAAAATGAAAACTTGTTAGAAATTTTATTATCTTTCTATTGTTTATTTTTGAGAATTCTATATTCACATTTGATATGTCAACTTAGCAATATTTTGATGGTGTGTTCTTTAAAAATCAAGGGATTCATAAAAAGTCATGTTTTTTGGCCCCAATGTATTCCTTTTTAACCTTGTGTTTTTAAAAAAAATAATTGCTTTTCAATAATCTACACAGAGTCTACTTTGGTATGGCTATATTTATGAAACCAACAGATGCATATCATAATTACTAGAATTTTTTTAATTGAGCCAATAGGAAAAAACTATAGATTTTGAAGATGTTTAACAAAGCACTGTGTTTCTTATCAATTAGTTAAAAACTAAAAATATAAAAGCTACCCATTAAAGAGGACAGACCAATGTAATGAACCATAAATTTTCCATATTTTTTCACAAAGTATTTTGGAAGATACATAATTTTGATTTGAAAGAATCATGATGACCTTCATAAAATGTTTGCATGCATTTTAATAGAAAATTAGTTAAAATTAACAAATATCAATGAAATTCCATAAAATTTATATCTACTAAAAGTAGATTCAATTCTGCAAATGTTGGTGTTGGTTTTGAAAGAAAATCACTATATTTGATGGATTTTAATCATTCTGAAACTAGAGAAGGGTGAACAGATGTGAGTTGTTGAAGAGTTGCAGGTTTTCTATCGATTTTTCTTCCTGTCGAAAATGCTTTTTTCTAGAACGGGCATTAAATTTAATGGGAAAAAGGTTTTCGGTCGAGAAAATTTTATATTTTTTTCATTGTCCGTGAAAATGAAATGACATGACCATCTAATATAATTATTTCAACTGAAAACTATAAATACACTCGACCAAAATGTCATTTTCTCACTCACATCCCCCATATACAAATTTTGAACAACAAACTTCTTTGAATCTAACTTTTGGATCGTAAAATTTTTTGGGGCTAGATTTTGAAGTGATTTTTTAGTAACAAGTTCTTGAATAGGTAATAAGATGTGGATAACATATTTGTATATGCAACTCTCTTAACAATTTTTTTTTTTTTTATCATATAGTTAATCGAGTTTCTATGGCCCATTTTCTTCTCCATATTTATATTTGTTTAAAATTGCTTTTTAAGATTAATTTTTTCTTTGAAAACTATATTTTAATATAAAATTTTCATTAATTAAAAAAAAATTATATAGATTGAATTATCATGTGAAATCAAAGCATTTGAAAGAGAAAATATGATCGAATTAGAGACATTGAGCCCGTAGAGAATACTCAAGAAACTATTACAAAAGTAAGAAGGAAGAACACTTGAATATTGAAAAGGAAAATCATCTCAACAAGAAATTGAACTAGGTATGTAAATGTAAATATTATAAGTGATATTTGAAATTTAATAATCTGTTGTGCAATTTAATTTTTATTTGATGAACTAATTTGAAAAATATTTTGCAATTTAAATAGAAAGAAATTTTCCTCATAACATTGATGATGAGATTGAAAAAGTTGGAAGACAGTGAAGAATAAATTGAATGAGTCCTTGATGAAGTTGTTGAATATGTTGAATATTTTCAAGTGAAAAATTAAGTTGAACCACCCATAGGTATGTATATATATGTCATGTATTATTGAAATTATTTATATTTACTCTGGTGTCAACTTCATGAACTCTATTATTTAATTTAATTATTTAATCTATATTTATACTCATTTACATTAAATTCTCATATATACAATTGAAATCAATATTGATGATGAGATGTTAGAAAATATAAACACTATCACATATGGAGATAAAAAAGCTAACCATGCTATACAATATTGTGTAAAGCCCATTATTGATAAGTTCTTCAAAGATGAAAATGTGAAGGAGACTGTGATTCAAAATATAAGTAGTACTCTAAAATCAATTAGAGGATAGAGAAAGAAAAGTGATCTAGATGCACATAGAGCAATACAAATAGTAGTGGTTTCATCAACTACTAAAGAAAATCATTGGATAAAATCTATGGAAAAAGCATTAGGACCTCATGAAAAACATTGCACAAGCATAGGAAATTTTTTATTGCAAATAGATGCAAATGATGAGCTTGTTTGTTGAATAGTTATTTGTAGGCAACCATACAAAAATAGACTTGGAGAAAATGTTAAAAATATGATATATGAATATTGGGTGAAAAATTCATGTGTTTCACCAAAATAAAGGGATGTGATGTGAAAAAGAATAGCATGAAATTAGTATGAAGAACATGCAAAACATATCTTGTACACCACTCAAATAGAGTCGTTTAATAAGTTCAAAGAAGAGAATAGTGGAAATAATGTGTCAATCAGTACTTTTGTGAAACAAAAACCATGGCATGTTAATACTATCATTGTACATGACACTTTTTGTTGTTTAGAGTTTGTAGATTTCTGTGGTGAGGATTTTGAGGGTTTTGAGATCTCCTTGCACCCACAATATTCATTTTTTAGTTTCAATGTTTCGAGTCAATACCATGACTCATCATCAGGAAAAACCTACATAGAAGAAGAGAGAACATATGAGAACTTTTTGTTGTTTTTATCATGTGGAATTTCAATTATATTATGGAACCTTCCTTAATTTTGGTAAAACATTTTGGATAAATTCACCTCCTCCTTCCACTATCCATGATTTCATATCCCATATTCTATGTGGAAGAGAAAACCATAAATTATTTTACCAAAAAAAATGTGATGGTGGTAAAATATGTGATCATTGTGGAAGTTTGACTTTTTTTCACAACAAGTATCCTATTGATATGAATGATCAATCACTATCCAACATAAAAGTGGAATGAAATAGATATTAATATATCCATACATCCATTCGTGCACTTGGTAATACAAGTGCTAGAAGGATTGGTTTACACGAAGAAGAAAATTCTATGACAAAGTTTTTGAAGAAGTTCGAAATAGAAATTTATAAAATACACCAAGCAATGTCATGGAGCTCAATGGAAGGACATGCAATTCAAACATTCTCGTCAAAATTTTCCACCAGGGACAATTTTGTCGATAGTTGATTTTGTAGAAAATTACACATTTGTTGCACAAAATGAAATACAAAGTGAATATTATCATTATGACCAAGTCTCTATGCTTGCCAATGTTCTATATAGTCATGCTGAATAGAATGTTGATCATATAGAAATCATGAGTGAGAATCGACATATTATTAAAGAATATCATTTTTATATCAACAGTGATTGTACACATGATACACATTTTGTACAACATAACTTTGATGGATGCATAGGTCAATTAAAATATAAATGATCACTATTTTGGTTGTGTCTTCTTCATATGAAAACTAACATTAAACATTGTTGGAATTTCTTTGAGACTGGTTATTGAAAATGAGAACATGATGGTGCAGAGGCATGTATAAAACAAGAACTTCGAAGATATCAAATGGACCACTCGGTGAACTGAATTTTCTTAGTTGATCAAGTTATTCAATGGTTCATTGTTGCACTAAGCCATGATAGTAACCCATCAAGGGAGGTATGCAGGTATGTACATATATATGAACTTGTATATATATTTTTAATATATGATGAAATTTATTAAATTTAAATTTTAAAAATTGAAAAAATATATTTTAAATATCATTGATATTATTTTTAATATGTATTATATTTTAAAATAACATATTAAATCCTTGTTTGATACTACTCAGTTATGTTTGGCATATTGAAGTCCAAGATGTAGAATAAATGATTCCATATGAAGATGAATAATAAAACATTGCATTCAATTAAAACAAAAGAGCACTAAAATGCGCTTGCATTTGATAAAAGAAAATAATTTTGTTTTTGTCGTGTTTGCAGAGAAGACACAAAATTCAATGATGCTTGTGAAAACAATATTTATATGAAAGCTTGGAAACATAAAAAAACTTAATACAAAGGGGAAACTGTCGCTTGCAAGTTTCAAAGAGATGGAACCATAGGAGATTATAGCGTCATCTAAAGCTGATAGAGTTTATGGTCTTGTTAGATAAGGTAACATTTCAATTTCTTTCAAAGGATATATGTGTGTGTGTGTGTGTGTTATGTTTTTAAAATCATTGTGTATAAACTTATCTAGATACTAGTTAAAATATAGATCTAGATCTATTAAAATTGTACATGTTGATAACTAATTTCTTGTTAATGATGATATGAATTTGCACCTTTTATAATTGTGCAAGGGATGTTCTTGCTATAGTTGCACCCATTAACAACATAGAAAATGTCAAGTATTATTTGATGCGGTGCACTGAACGAAAGATGAAGTTATTGGAGGATTATGATGGTAATCGTTTCATACATGAAAGAGGGTCTGCTATACTGAAAGGGTATTTTTTCCAAGAAAATCATCAAACCGAGAGTCACGTTTACTTTCAATACTATCAACCTGATACCATAAATTGTCAATATAGTCACTTGGTGTGTGCAATGCATATAAAGTTAGTAAAAGTTCAATCAAGAAAAAAATAAAAATTTCAAAAATGGAAAATGTCCAAAGTTGACCATGAATAGATCATTGAAGATGACATTCCATTAAAATATTTTTAATTGAACTGGCCAACAATATCTTCTCCTTATATTCATGTATATTGTTATCCTTTCTTTTTGTGCACTCTTAAGTTTTCCATTCTAGCTATTATTGGGTATGATAGAATTGTTTTCATTAATGTGGTGCCTTTGTTGTTAAGTTAAAATGAAATTCAAAGATCCAAAATACTACTATAATGTAAGGATGTAGCATCACAATCATCTTGTTTGTTGTCGATAATACACCTATCATGTTTGCAATGCATGTTTATTTGTTATTCCATTTTTGTATCTTTTCAAATATTTTTAGTTTTATCTTAGTGACATTATTTATTTTATTAACATCGCGTTACCATCAATTTCAAATTTTATTTTTTTTTATTTTTTATCTACGTACATCTTAATAGCTAAAAAAATGCATTTTATTGTGAGTTTTCCCTATACATGCAATGGATACACCATAGAAAAGAAATGCATTTATTGTGTGTTTGTCCTATACATGCAATGCACACACAAGCTATATGCGCATTGCATAATCTCCATTGTATGAACCTATTAAAACTAACAATGCATGCTCCACACATAGTATTTAATATTTGAAAAATTCATTTACTAAGACAAAAGTTAGGCCCACATTGAGATTAATGCAACTTTAGTTGACTCAACATTGCAATTTTTAATTCTCAATCTCTAATATTTCTCAAATTGCATGAGCAATACAATAGAAAGAGACTTTAAGACAAAGGTACTTTAACTTTAGAATGTATCTACTTAACAAGCTTAATGGAATGTCCTTTTGTACAAAACACATATCTCATATATATGTACCATAAATCATGCATTCTACTTATCACTCGATGCATCCTACTAATCATTTAACTTCGAACATATACATCACTTGAAAAGTTGGTATGAGGAAACTATAACTATTACAATTGGTATCAAAATTTTGGTTCTTAAACTCTACATATATGATCCATACAAAGTGCAAACTAAATGCAAATTTACTTTCATTGCTTCATATTCATGAACCTAAATGTAAAACCTTTAAGCACCAAATCATGCATCATGAAAAATGTACCATGTTTTATAATGTTGATTGTTGATTAAACTCACAAACTATAACTGGAAACCTTGACTTTTTTTCACAACTTTGATGCATTCTACTTATCATTTAACTTTAGGCACACATCACTTGAAAATTTGGTATCGGAAAACTGCAACTATTACAAAGGGTATCAAATGTTGAGTTCTAATACTCTACATATGTGAGCCATACAAAGTACCGACTAAATTAAAATTTGCTTTCACTGCTTCATATTTATGAACTTAAATGTAAGACCTTTAAGAATTAACCATGCATCATTCAAAATATACAATGTTTTATAATGCAATTTTATAGTATGCTTGCTTTGAACAACTTTATATTAAAAGTTAAGTATCAACCCACATCCATAGTAGCTCTTCTATCCAATATGATGATCTATTCATGAATGCAAAATGTATACCATGTTTTATAATGCTATTTTAAGTTATTATTGTTTTAGACATCTACATCATGATAAGGTTCATTAATATAAAAACATATCATGTTTTGTAACTTGAAAATTCACTATTCATTAAACAACATGACAAAACAACTTCACAAAACCTATGAATCAACCCAAATCCTTATTATCTTCTACTAACATTATAAGAATCATCATACAAAATGTATAAAATCCAAAATTTGCATAAAAGGTACCAACTAAATGCAAAATTACTTTCATTGCTTCATATTCATGAACCTAAATGTAAAACCTTTAAGCATCAAACCATGGATTATGCAAAATGTACAATGTTTTATAATGTTGATTGTTGATTAAAATCACAAACTATAACTTGAAACCTTACATTTGTTCACAATTTTGATGCATTCTACTTATCCAAATTTTAACTATATGCATTCTACTTATCATTTAATTGGAAACATACATCACTTGAAAAGTTGGTATGGGAAAATTGTAACTATTACAAAGGGTATCAAAAGCTCAGTTATAACAATCCACATATGTGAGCCATACAATGTACTGACTAAATGAAAATTTACTTTTATTGCTTCATATTCATAAACTTAAATGTAAAACCTTTAAGCATCAAACCATGCATCATTCAAAATGTACCATATTTTATAATGCAATTTTATAATATGTTTGCTTTGAACTAACTTAGATTAAAAGTTAAGTATCCACCCACATCCATAGTAGTTCTTCTATACAAGAGGATGATGTATTCATGAATGAAAAATGTATACCATGTTTTATAATGCAATTTTAAGCTATGATTGTTTTAGACATTTACACCATGATAAGATTCATGAATGAAAAATGTACCATGTTTTGTATTTGAAATTTTAATATTAATTAAACAACTTCACAAAACCTATGAATCAACCCAAATCCTTATTATCTTCTACTAACATTATAAGAATCATCATACAAAATGTAT
>APFE031363975.1:0-43880 GCA_000404065.3 Pinus taeda
AAATAGCATCCTGCAACTCATATACCATGATCCATATGTCTAAAAATAGACTTTGCGCCAAAAATAGCCTGCGGGACCACTTAGTGAAGGTGACTTCTTTTCACTAAGCTCCATCACCTTGTTTCATTTTCAACAGTGACAACAAGAGTTGGATCCATTTGGAAGATAATTCTTTATTTCATGAAAAGTACAAACACATAGAAATACAATATCACTTCATTCAAGACATGGTGTCGAGAGAAGCTATTAGACTCATCACATATCAATAGATGAGCAGATTGCAGATTCTCACCAAGGATTTGCTGAAAGGGAAGTTCTTGGTATTTAGAGAGCAGCTTGTACTGGTGGGTGTGACACCTCATGATAAGGAGCAATGCTGATCGAGGACACTGAGCCAACTCTTCCCCCCTGTTAAGCTCCCAGGGTGAGGAATTGAGATAGAGGGCTCCTGGGGTTGAGGGATCTCTGGAAAATAGGGTATTATCCCTATCTGTTACCCTTAGGGTTAGAGATGTTACTCCCATATATACACATAGGGTTGGATATGTTTCTCCCCTATCTAGACTATGCAGAGTATACCCCAGTTGGAATCATAGCCACAAGCCAAAATTGTTGGGAATACCGCTCCAGGTGTTCTACCTCATGACTCTTAAGGGTCATTGATGGGAAGATTGGCAGACAATAGGATTGGGTTGATATTTTCTCCCATTTTTGGTTCTAGGTTGAGAATGAGCTCCCCGATGTGATTCCAGGGTTGAGATGTGCTCCCCTGTGTGTTTGGATATCCTATTGCTTGATATGGGGTTGAGTTATGTGAATCCCCCATGAGATGGAGGGTGGTAGCTAATGCTCCCTTATTCTTCTTCTTTTAGATTTGAGAATGTTTCAGTGGATAGAGTTGAGAAGAGATGGACATGGCATGAAAACAAGATGACAAGAGGATATGATTATCAACAAACATATATTGGTAGGTGGAATTCTTCCTAGTTGAGAGGGAGTGTTAATTTGTGAAACTAGGGTTGAATTACACCTTGTACAACTCATATGATTTAGATGATGATTGCATTGAATTCCTATTTTTGAGAGGACCAAAATTGACCTAAATATCACCTCGTTTGGATAAGCAGAAGTTGGTTTGTGAATTTATGTAACCACTCATGTACATTGGGGTAGGTCAACCTCACACACATGTACAATTGGACAGGTCAGCCTCAAAATCAAATTGACCCCCATGGAAGCCTATAAATATAGGAGACCTCAAGCTCATTTGAATATCATCATCAAGCATCTTCTTCTCTTCTTTTATTGTTTGGTTTGCACAGGTCTGACGGAGGAAGATCATGCAAGGTCTAAATTACAAGTTTGAGACTTGCACGTGTTTAGGGTTTCTATTTTTTGGACACTCTCTTGCCACGGGTCAAATTTGAATGTATTTGCATGTTCGTAGTGCCTCAGAGGGTGACTGGGAAGCTATAATCACCTAGATAAAATATGGGAGAGTGTGACCGAGGCTCTGAGATAGTTTTGGGCAGATGCGGCCACAATCACTCACTTATTGTGTCTTAGGGATTGACTGGGAAGACACAGTCGCTCATAGAATAACTTAATGAGTGTGAATGAAATTATAAGCTAGGGTTTTATAGTTGACCGTAGGTGACTGTAGATGTCTGAAGGCCGAAAGTTTTCTCTCTGTTGTATAGTAATTTTAGAAGTCTGCTTCTGATTTGTAGTGGGTAAATATTTGTTGGATGATTATGTATTTGGCTCATTGTACTCTTTCCTGAAAGATTGTATAAAAATCTAATAAGAAAAATATTTGAAATGGTTTTCCCTTGGTGGGGTTTTTCCCCAGTCTTTGACCAATATGGTGTCTTTGGAAACATTGTTAATAATTAGATGCAATGCTAAATGAAGAATTGATTTGGGTTGAAGTAATTGAATCAACATAGAACACTCTGGAAAATTAACAAAGCAGTCATTCCTCTCTTTAAGAATGAAGATATTGATAACCCTTCTAACTACAACACTATTATGGTCAACCCCCTCATGGGAAATTTTTTGGGGAGCATGATAGAGTGAAGAATCAATAGTTGGGAAGGAGATGAGGGAAAAAGGGAAAAAGGGCAAGTGGGTTTTAGACCTAGGCACTATACCATTGTTCATTGTGTCACCCTTAGACATTTGATAGAGAACATTTAGGACAAATAAGGTGGAAAACCAAGCAAGTTGGATGATGCAGGTGTAAAGACAGTGTTCAAAAAGGATACCTGCAAGATGGTTCGAGGAACACTGGTATTGATGTGGGTAGTTCAGATTGGATCTCTATACAAGCTGCAAGGTAGCACTGTTGTTGACAGGTGCAATAGTTCTATGGTTCCTGAAAATGGAGCAGAAAATCTAGTGGTCTCTGGAGAGAAGACCATGCTGTGGCATCAAAGGCTTGGACATATTGGAGAGAAGGGCCTTCGATACTTCATGGTAAAGGTATGGTAGAAGGTATGAGTAATAGCTCTCTGGATTTTGATTTCTGTGAAAATTGTGTATATGGGAAGCAGAATCGGGTGAGTTTCCCCTCTGGTGGTAAGAGGACGAAACAAATATTAGAGCTTGGGCACAGTGATGTGTTTGGACCGGTGAAAGTTCCATCACTGGGTAAGTCTGTGTACTATGTATCATTTATAGATGACTTCTCAAGGAATACATGGATATATTTCCTTAAGAAGAATCTGAAGTCTTTGACAGGTTTAAAGAATTTAAGGCTCTGGTGGAAAATCAGACAGAGAAGAAGATAAAGGTGCTGAGGACAGATAATGGTGGAGAATTCTGCAGCAAGGAATTTGAAGAATTCTGTAAGAGGTGTGGTATAGCACGGCAGAAGACTACTCCATATACACCTCAGCAAAATGGAGTCGCAGAAAGAATGAACAAGACGTTGATGGAAAGGGCAAGAAGCATGCTCAGTGGTGCCGGGTTAGGACAGGAATTCTGGCAGAGGCGGTGGATACTGCATGTTACTTGGTCAACAGGTCACCTTCATCAGCGTTGGAGGATAAGACTCCACAAGAAGTATGGACTGGTAAGAAACCCTCTCTTTCACATCTGAGGGTATTTGGATGTGATGCATATGTACATGTTCCAAAGGAGAAACGAACCAAGTTGGATAGTAAATCTGAAAAGTGCATCTTTATTGGGTATAAGGATGGTTTAAAGGGTTATAAGCTTTGGAACCCAGTAACAAGGAAGGTTGTGTACAGTCGAGATGTGGTGTTCAGAGAGGTGAAAGATGTTATTAAACATGAAGTCCAACCAAAGGAACCTGTGAAG
Organism: Pinus taeda; assembly: GCA_000404065.3. NCBI lineage: Eukaryota > Viridiplantae > Streptophyta > Pinopsida > Pinales > Pinaceae > Pinus > Pinus taeda. Next base: position 3,325 of record APFE031363975.1, read on the forward strand.
ATAGAGTTTGAACTAAAGGAGGAAGAATCAGACTCTGTAGCAGAGGAGGAATCAGAAGATCAAGAGCCACAAACTCTAGCTGTGAGAAGATCAACTCGAGAAAGAAGGGCAGGCAATAAAGATATAATCCATCATACTTTCTTTTCAAACTTTGCTTTGTCTATTAATTGGTGATGATTCCAGAACTGTGAAGGGACAGCAGTGGTTTCAGAGGATGGGAAAACTCTGGAAAGAGGCCATGGTTGATGTGAAATGGCATCTTTGCACAAAAAATAGGCTTGGGATCTGGTGGAGTTGCCGGCTGGAAGGAAACCCATTGGCAGCAAATGGGTGTTCAAGAAGAAGACAAATGCAGAAGGGAAGGTGGAGAAATACAAAGCTCGGTTGGTAGCAGAAGGTTATTCCCAGGTGCCGGGAATTGATTTTGGTGATATTTTTTCTCCTGTTGCCAAGGTAACTTCTATTAGATTACTTTTATCTTTTGCTGCTGCTTTTGATTTTGAGGTAGAACAGATGGATGTGAAGACAGCATTTCTTCACGGGGATTCAGAAGAGGAAATCTACATGAAGCAACCTGAAGGCTTTGCGGTGAAGGGTAAGAAAGAACTGGTATGCAAGTTAAAGAAGTCTCTGTATGGGTTAAAACAGTCACCGAGGATGTGGTATCAGAAATTTGATACATTTATACGGAGACTTGGCTTCACCAGAAGCAAAGCAGATCACTGTGTGCATTTAAATTAATTGATGACCATGTTATTTATTTGGTCTTGTATGTGGAAGATATGTTGCTGGTTGGAAATGACAAAGAAATCTTCTAGGATTTGAAGACCCAATTGTCCTCCAAATTCTACATGAAAGATCTTGGTGCTGCAAACTATATTTTGGGCATGGAAATTAAAAGAGATCGAGTGAAGAGGAAGCTCTGGTTAAACCAAAGGAAGTATGTCGAGACAATACTGTAGAGGTTTGATATGTAGGATAGTAAACCGGTGAAGGTTCCTATTCTTGTAGGTGTGAGGTTATCTGATGAACAATATCTTAAGACACAAGAAGAGGAAGAGGACATGTCTCGTGTTCCATATGCAAGTGCAGTCGGTAACCTGATGTATGCAATGGTATGTACTAGACCAAACATTGCACATGCAATGGGTGTATTGAGTAGGTTTATGTCAAAACCAGGAAAGGAGCATTAGACAACAATGAAGCGGGTTTTTAGGTATTTGTGTGGCATTAGTGATTATGGTTTGTGCTACTAAGGAAGACCAAGATTGGATAGAGTGTTGGATATTTGTGGCTTTGTTGATGCAAACTGGGCTAAAGATCTGGATCAGAGAAGATCTACAAGTGGGTATATGTTTAACCTATTTGGAGGTGCAGTCAGTTGGATGAGTAAGAAACAATCCGTAGTGGCACTATCAACTACAGAGGCAGGATACATGGCAACCACTCATGCAAGCAAGGAAGCAGTTTGGTTGTAGAGATTGTGTTCAAGTATGGGGTTAGTACAGGGGCTATAAGGATAGACTGTGATAGCCAAAGTGCAATTTTCTTGGCAAAGAACCCTGCATATCATTCAAAGACAAAGCACATTGATGGTCAGTATCACTTTGTGAGGGATATGATAGAAGACAAAAAGGTGTTGCTGGTAAAGGTGGACACTTTGAAGAATACTGCAGATGCATTGACAAAATCTGTGAGCTCTGAGAAGTTTTCTTGGTGTAAAGAAACAATGGGCGTTGCAGGGCTAGATAAATGACTAAGCTCTCTTGTGGCCTCGTGTGGAAAGAAAACAACAAGTGGGAGAATGTTGGGTTGTGTTGTATTCTTTCCATGACTAGCCCACGTAGTTACCCAGTGGTTAGAGGGGGGGAGGTCATAGGGGGTTTGTGGGGTACCTATAACCCCACTCGATGGGGTCTGGGGCAGCGCCCTGAAATTTTTTGGTTTTGGACACTATGTTAGGTTGGGCAAACCCACCTATGGTTTTGTGCATGATTTTCGCACATGGTTTTGGATGTGATGGTTTTTCAGTCCATGGTAATGGATGATTTAGCATGAATAAATATGTATTGTAACATTGAAAGGAAAATAATGAAAAATCAAGCTAGTAGTCTCGGTTTTGGGATCTAGGGGAAAATCTCTGTGTATATGTGTTTTATGTGTTATGCTCTCACATTGTTTATTTTCTTTGTTTTAGAATTTGTATGCAGGTAATGTCTGTATGGGGTTAAAACCTACATTGATGATTTTCACAATCATTTCATTCATTTTTTATTTGAATTTTCTGAATATGATGTTGATTGGCCTTTAATGAAAGATGAATTCGAATTTATTGTTCACATTTCGATGCATCTATGTGAATATGAATCTTTTTAAAGCCTCCCAACATGCCTCGATATTAGAGCTTCTAAATCTACGATGGATGAGGTTACTATACCAAGTAACTCTTCATCTCCTTCTAATAAAAAAACTCCAGTTCCGCAGGTTGAGGTTGGAGAACTTGAGAATTCATCCGTTGATTTACTACCATCTTCTCCCACCTCACATACTCATAATTTTAGTGCAATTTTGGACTGTGAATCTAATGTTTGTGATGAAGTGTTATCTCCTCATCTTCCATCCTTTGGTTCCTTTGGTCCTCCTGATTGTGAGTTGTTGTGTTCACCCATTTCCAATGTTTCTTTGGATGTTCATGAGGATCAAGTTCTTGGTGGAGTTGGTCTTTCATAGAAAACTTGTGATATCATTTATGATGACTATGTGTGGGATTCCACATATGAACAAGAATCTGTGATGAATGTTGATTTTTCTCCTTTCGCACCTATCCCCCATTATCCTAGCATTTTCTGCGATTCTGTCACTCCTATAGAATCTTGGAAAAAAATAATTTTTGATGATATTATTACTTCCAATCATTTTCAAAACTCGTGGAATGTCCATTTTTCATCTACATGTGGGGAGGGAAAATATTCTCTTTTAAATCTCCCTATTCTATCATCTCACCATTCTAAATAATTAGAGGGTGAAATTTGTTGTTTTCCATCTTCCCCTCTTTATGATTCCTCAGATCATGAGGATGCCTCTATTTTTTATCTTGAACTTTCTGATCATGGTTTTCGTGATCTTTTCACTCATTCATCTGATCATGACTCTGATTTTTCTATTGTTTATTTTTCTAAGTCACTGGTCTTTGATGATCTACCTTTCGATGATTTGGAACTTGTGCAAGTTGTCGAGGCACTTTAGCTAGAGATTATGGTTATGTCAGGTTCTTACAGTCTTGAGATAAGTTCCAATTCTAATTAGAATAGTGATGTATCTTTCAAGGCTCCTCATCACTCCTCTGTACAAATTGAAAATCAACCTCTCTCACGATTTTTGCATCCTCCATCAAAATTGCACGACCCTATTACATATTCCTTAGAGGCGTCATACCTGGAGAGAACAATTGAAAAACGCAAGTTTTCTTCTTTCTTCATGTTCGTCTGATTTCGAAGTTCATAAGTTTTTTCTTACATGTCTTTGAGTTGCAATGTGAAGGAACACCATAATGCATTCACATAATGTTTTACATGTTCTTTTCTTTCATAATTTTTTGCGTGAATTTTCAAACTTTTAAATTCTTGGTATGTATTGCCTTATCTTTCATGTTTGTTTTTATTGTTGAATATCCTTCTTGATATTAATTCCCTCGCTTACATAATTTTATATGGGATTTACACTTGCAGAAAAAAGTATCTCCTCTAGGTTTGGTGGCTAACCTAGAATAACAGATAAATAATGAACCCATTGCTCTCCTTAAAGTAAATAGATGACGGAATGAATCCTACCTAGAATCCGCTGCGAGCTTCACTCCTTTAGCTTGAATTCTCTAATTCTAGCTCTGATTTCCAAAATTAGAACCTGCACAGTGAGATAACACAAGCCAAGAAACTACAAGATCTATGCAGTATCATCTAAATACTCTATTCAATAGATCACTATGGTATTGAAATACATGAAATAACAACATCACATATAGGAAAACAAATAAATCTTTGCATTAATATAAATGGAAGAGTTTTACAAGCATAATTAGGTTTTGATCTCGTAGAAGAGCTCCTCTAAGGATGACATGTCCTTTCCTTGTCACAACATGCACCTCTAGTCACCCTAAATGCATGAAATGAAACCTCTCAGCATAACAACATAAGGGTAAAATCACTCTCCAAAATCCAACCTATTGTATATGGAAGGTTGTAAATATATAGAGGAGTGAGGTAAGTTGGGAGTTCTTATCCAATTACAAGTCTAAGGTTTTAGATCCACCTTCAATGAGAGGATGGGATCGAAGGATAAGGGATGGAAACTCCCAAGTAGGTTTGGATAGGACATAGATGTTTTATTTGAGGTAAATGGTTATAGCAAATTCTAAAAGATTTTGGAAGGAGGCTTCCATAATTTATCTCTTTTTCCCAAATTTCTACAACCAACGTAGGTGCAAGGAGGAGAAACCTGTAGGTTATCAATAGAGGCCATAGTGGAGCAACCCCTAGGTGAATGTTTTCTACCAAGAAGCTAGGGTGTGCTGGTCCTAAAGCTAGCTTATATGATGCAGTTTCAAGAAGAAACTTTGGTGAATGAAAGATACATGCGTAAGGCTTTGTGCAAGATGATTTCAAGGGGGAATAGGATGTTGATTGATCCCATTAGGAGGCTTGTTGATCAGATCTGAGAAAATGTCCTATAAAAAATTTCCCCTTAAAGCTCAAAGTCAGAAGTGATAATGGATGACTGAAGTGATTTACCTTCTGATAGGTCAGGATTAAGAACAATCGATGAGCTTCATTTGTTACAATACATTTTCATCCTGACATCTTTGTTTCTGAGGGAGGCATACCCATACTCAACAAATAAGTTAACTTAACATGTGAAATAATAAAAATATGCATCCACAGATGAAAATGGGTGGACCCATGACTAGATGATTATCTATATGATCTTAGCCACCATACATTATGATCTATGTATAACTCCTGAAACCACAACCTAGATGGATGAAACTAGATCTGGGGTCTTTCATCTCCTTCACACTAACAACCAATATATGAGTCTAACCATGTGAATCAGTGAGATGAGGTTGAACATGGTAGACACCATCTGATTATCTTGATGGTGTAAGCCATTAATAGACGTAAGAGAAACCACTAATGATGTTAATGTCTCTCAAGGTACTATAATACAATCCATATGGTGTAAATAAATGAGTTTATGTTGAGCACCACACAAAGTATTTTAGTCAAATTCCATTGTTGTAAATATGTCATCGAGAGCAAGGAAACTTTCCATTTATGTATGCAAGCATCAAGGTACCAAGGGTATTTCTAAGTCAACTTCCTAGATAATGTGTTGATGTCGATAGGAAGCAACCCATCGCAGGAGGGCCTTGATGTATCCCCCATAAATGACACAAAATAAGTATCATGATTGAGACAAAATGATGTTGATACACTAGATCAGGAAAGGCAAACATGGAATTAAGGCTTAAATGTATTGCAACGAATATCAACTCAATGACTTCTCTTGAACACTCCAACGACACTGAATGGAGTTGGAAGCATTGACCCAAAACTAAAATAGAGGCTCTGAAAATGGTATGATAACCAAAAGACAACCAGATTACCCAACCCAATAGCCCCAGAGACGAAGTGGAAGAGTGTTGTGTTCAATAATGACTCGCTGCCATTAGCAAATGCAATACCTTGTTTTCCCAATTTCCTCAACCATACTTGTCAGTACCTCTTTATTTTTTAACAAGCTCGTGAAGGATAATGTGTGATTGATATGTAAATTCACCCTTCGGATGAATCCCTCAGAGCATATTTAACTAACCTTGAGAATGAGAGGTTTGGCCTTACGATGTTTGACAACTCCATCATTGTTTGATGTTTTAACGAGTCCAGGGAAGGTAAAAATTGACATCTTTTTCATGTTTAGAGAGTTTGAAAAAGAGGCGAAAAAGAAAACTTGAGATGTACCATTTTGTAGATAGTCTCTCACATCCGAAAAGGAAGAAAAAAATACTAATGAGAACCTCTTAGCCATGTTGAACTAAGGTATTCATTTTCGTAGACAATATATTTTAGCGCAGAAAAAGGTTAAACTTATACTAAGTAGACATCTTTTCATTTAGTTTTAGGAGTTCAAAAAGACAAGTTCTCGATGATATTTTCATATTTTGGGAGTCTAGAAAGAGATAAAAGAGGAATCCAAGGGGTTCCTTTTTTGTAGGTTTATAGAGCCCAAAAAAGACATAAAAGCATACTCCTTGGTCAAAATAAGTTATTTAAAGCATGATAAAAAATTGTTAACAGTTGTCAACCTACTCAAAACATAACAAAAAGGATTAAACATACATATTTTCATAGTAAAAATGAAGCATATATGTTGCGAGTGGGAACACCCTAGGGTCTTCAGTCGAAAGCCCCAACATAGTGGGGGGCATACAACATAAAGAAACACATAGACAAGCAGTCTAAATACTTAAAACACTGAAGTAGGAAGAAGAGGTATTACCCGAAGGTCCTACGTTTGAGGTCAATCTCACAGGGTCCAACCCTCTGCTCCCTCCAATGCCTTTAGAACTTGTAACTTATCCAGCCAAAGAATATACAACAATAGTAATGGAAAGCATGTTCATGATATAGGTGTTAAATCATATAATCATGTGAGTGGATGAGAATTAACATAAGATTTCATATGTAAATCATAACATAAATTAATGCATAAACACAATAAACATTAGGAACAAAACAACATTTTCTTTATTGATGTAAGCAAAATGAAATGGGGAAAACTACAACCTAAGTCTTCCTCCAGTTCCAAGCAGAACCATCCTCTAGATTTGTCCTGTCCAAGCCTCAACAGTCCTTTGTAAATGTACACTAGGATGTCATACTAAGATGGTGTACACCTCAAAGAAGGAAACAAAGGTTTCCTATAACTTGGGAGTGCAGGAGGCACATGGATTTCTTCATATTTGATCAGGGATGTAATCAACTATAATATCAATATCTCATCTCTCCTCCCCTTAGTCCTTCCCATGGGGGTTTGTTTATACTTATCCAAATTATTTTTTTTAGTTGGGAAACAGTTGGTCCACGGGCTATAGTAGGGGAATAACAGGTAAAACATAAAATCCACCCGAATTAAAGGAGATTATATATTTTTTAGTGTTTCAACACATACACGTGGGTTGGGTATAGACTGACCCATGTGTAAATGTTTTTTATATAGGGAAAAATAGCGTATGGGAATTAAAACATTGCTTTTTAGAATATGAACCAAGTCTAGAAAGGAAGGTTTTCCCTAGGCCACAACCAGAGCATCAAATCTACAAAGAGTGGTAAATGGTGCTATAAACAATATCTAGGTTAAAACATTAAATATTAATAAAATAATGTGAAAATGACTATAAATACTCAAAATGACTATTAATTTTCACCATTTCACATTTACCTTCATCAGTGAGAGTCCTGAGCTCTTTTTCCCTTGATCTCTTTGCACTTGATTGCGGCCAATCCAGTGGACCATTATGAGTACCATCACTTCCACATAGGACCTAAAACTCTTCTCTTTCTTTTTATGGTCCATTTTTGTGATTTCATGCAAATTTTTTGAGGTTTTGAGGGTCATGGAGTTATAAGAACGCACCCCCTAGTATCTAAATATGCATTGTACCTAGGTAGACTATCACTTCTAGGAGAGGTGCAATGCTCTATCATGCACTACTGGGGTTTTTTGGGCATAAAATGCTAAGTTTTTTTTTATCAGTTTTCCCTCAATTCTTGTCATGTTGTTTACATGAAAAGAAGCCTAATGAATCTCTTGTTGATGTTTATGGTGTTCACTATCACAAAATTGAATTCATTTGGAGAGAAAGAGAACACAAGGAACAAGATTTAAATGCATCAAATGACCTTGTTACCATCCAAGCACTAAAAGACTACGGATTGCTAAAATTCTTCCGGCTTCCTAGTATGAGGCAATAGATGGAACTGTTGAAATATCTTGTTTGTTCATGGGATGTTCACATACACGAATTCAGGTTTCGGGAACAATTACTTAAGATAAAGGTAGAAGATATCTAATTTCTAATAGGTTTAATCAAAAGGGGTTCCCCCATCTCTCTCCTAGGTGGGAGAGATGGTGGGGAGACAATGAAAGATTATATCGCCGCCTATTGTAGATCTTGAGCCCATCCAACTAAGGATGGAAAGATCAACATAAAAGATGTAATCCAGTTACCTTTGAGAACAATCTTATTGATTATTGCGAGATTGGTAGGTAGCTGAACTCTTCATGTGGCAAGGAGATCATACATGCATCATGTGTTGAACTGTCTAAAGCTAATAATCTTCGAATGGAGTGAGGGAATTTTGGTCAATATGAAAGAACAATTGAGAAAATAAAGAGAGGTGAAGTTAAATAACTTCAACTATGGTTCGATCTTAGTCTCTTTTGCTCTAGAATGGGTGCCATTACTTTAGCCTCAATAGATTATAATCGAGCCTATTGATGTAAGGGCCCAACGGATGAGGACATGGATAGATCATATGGCCTGACATGCAACAATGATCAGTTTCTCACCAACCTTCTTTGGGTGGTTTCATACATTGTTGATCATGACTAACAATTATCCTTATGTAGGAATGAATTTTTGTGATGATCCTGAGCTCATTCTTCTTGGGGGTGAGCAATAGGATTCTTTAGGTAAAGTATTTTAACTATTTAAGTTTTTAAAAGTTTTACAATTTTTTTTGTGTTTATTTTTTTATGTTTTATGAGACTAAACTATTGATGCTTTCATGGAGATATTGGATTAGTTAGACTAGTAGGTGCTTCATATCTCCATTTTGCATAGAGACAACCACATGAGGAGGGAGTATAACTAGTATAGGTTGTTGCGGTAGGATTGGATGCACTTCGGGATCTTGAGGTAGTTGAGATACTATCAAAGGTGGAGCACCACATGGATGGGATGACACATGGGATTTATTGAGACCGAGGTCGACCATATCCAGATGTGACTTTAGCGACTCACTATCAGAGTGCCTAGCCATATGGTCAATTACTGTGCAAGATAGATTGCGTAGTGCCATTTTATCATGAGCACCATTGATTTGTAAAATGAAACTTAACATATGTATACATATTTTCAATGTTTCTTAGTTCCTATTGTGCTTGCAATATGATGTGATGTGAATCGAAGCTTATTTACATTCATTGCAAATTTCTATCTAAAACATAATTAGCTAGTGCATCTACTAATGTGTTTAGATTTCTAGAAATATGATCATATCATCTGAAATCAAAACATCTTTCCAGAAGACGTACTCTAAAAACCATGTGAAGGATGACAAGGTTTCTAATTAAATAAACATTAGAAACTTGTAGTAGTACAGGTTGTGAGTCAAGCTTGATGACTAAATGATAGAAAGCATGTAAAATAGCATCAGATAATAGCTCCACCATTGCGCTATACTTAATGATATTGTTAGTAGAGTGACTAATGCAAATCCCTTGCATACTCACTATCTCTCCATTTGGAGCAAATATAATCCATGCTGCGGAGGATAGGTTCAGAGTACTATGACTAGCACCATCAGCATAACCAATATATAGTTTGAGAGAAGTCGACATTTGCAAACCAAATGTAAAATGGATAAAAAATATATGAAGGAAACCCTAAAAAGGCACACTGAAAAGACACTAAACACACCTATAAATAATATGTACATAGTGTACTACGCATGGGATCAAGCATAGTATTTTTTGAGATATAGCCCATTTTGAGGTTCTGCCAATGGAACTCCATCAAAGCCTACTAACTCATCGGCCCATTTTGTAAAGACTGACTTCACAATGTATGGACCTAGCCACATGGGTAGGAACTTCCCTAGACCTAACTCATCGACCTCCTAGTCATATAAGAGAAACGGGTCTCCTTCCAAGAAGAAACGAGGCTTGACATTTTTATCATTTTCACCTTGATGCATCTTTTATGAGCTTTGTTGGCTAAAGCAGTATCACACTGAGTTTCATCCAAACAAGTCAGATGTAAAATATGATCCTCCTTTACTAAAGTGGTAGGAAGAAGTTTGATTGTTAGTTTTAATGATGGAATTTCATATTCAATGGGAAGGATAACTTCCATACCATAGACCAAATAAAAGGGTGTGAATCCATTAGCAGTACTAAGTGATGTTTAGTATGGCCACAAGGCAGTGTAAAGAAGCAAGTTCTAGTTCAATTTGTGGACCCATACCATAAGTTGAAGGATAGTCTTAAGAACTTTGTTAATATCCTACACCTATCCATTAGCTCGAGTATAGTAAAGAGTGGAACTTTCATGTGAAAGTCACAACTTAGCAGTTAGTTCAGTCATCATATGATTCCAGAAATTATTTCCATGATCAGTAACTATTGGTTGCGGAACACCAAATCTAGTAGTCATTTTTCCTATGTTGTTAAATGTAGGCATTTCCACAACTCACTTAGTAAATTAGTCAACAGTGATAATTACATAACCATGCCCCCCGACCGAGTGAGGGTTACATGTCATAAAGTCGATACCCTATTTTGCACCAGGACCAACATCTACAATAGGAGGAAATGGAGCAGGTGGACCATGGAACTTACGATCATATATCTAACATGCATGACACTTCTAGATGATGAGAATATAGTCATGAAAGATAGTGGGCCAAAAGTAAACAACGTGTAAGATCTTCTACACGGTAGCATAACTAGATAGATTTACACCACATGCCCTCAAGTGGGATTCATTAAGGACTTTCTCGGTGTCCTCACGGGTGAGGCACCTCCATAAGATCGTATCAATACCAGGACGGTAAAGGGTGTTGTTGATAAAGACGTAATGTCGAGATTGGTATCGAATACATTGTTGGTAAGAGCGAGAGGTATTAGGATGGAAATTATGGGTCTAGAGATATATCATAAAATCTCCATACCAAGGGTCAAATGATGATATTATAAACAATGACTCATCAGGGATAGAATATTCAGTTGTAGATTCAGAAACAAGGGAAGGAATATCACATTAGCTCAATGGAAACTAGGGATGTCTTTGATTTGGATGTGATGAACTTCAGGTCAAACTCTTGCAAAATAATGATCCACTTAGAGTATTTCCCCCCTAGATATTGACATGACAATATATATTTCATAGGGTTACAATCTGAAACGTCCATAGTTTTCCTATGCAAGATGTAATGGTGAAACCATTGGATGGCTTGAACGATTACCACAACTAACTTTTCTACATGAGTATACTCGATTTTATTATCGTTAAGGTTCCAATTCAGATAATAAATAGGATTTTTAGATGCTATATAATATTCTTGGACCAATACCATTTCTATGGTAGAAATGGTAGCAGTGTTGTTGGGCCGTTAATATGCCATTATTATTATCACTTGTGAATGCTTATTCCACCCATTTCTACCATTCTTCATCACGTCATTTGTCATAATTTATCATATAATTCTATTTTACGATGATTTATGCTCTTATGTAAAAATATTATTTATTCTCCTTTATTTCTAATAAATTGATGATTATGCATGATTTTATCCATGATAGTTTTAATAAATTGGTTGTAAAATTATTCACCATTTTTAGCCTCCAAGGTAATTTCCAGATTGAAGATTTGATCATTAAAAGTGCCAACTCATAAATTCGCTGGAATAAGGAGCGACAATTTTGCGGTTGAGATTCTGAGCAAATGAAGACGAATAAGGAAAATCTGGAACATGGGTTTTGTCCAGAACGGATCCAGTTAACTTTAAGAATGAACGGTTTGCCCAAATTTGGCTTGTACTAAGAGAAACATAGGGTTATTTGAGCATGTGTTTCTCAGATTTGTTGTTGCGGTCATCCTCCAAATCTTAGTTGCAAAGACCAAATTCGCCTTGCTCTTGTTAAAAGTTGAATGGGAATATATTTTCTTGTTGATAAATTGGTTAGAATCAATCCAATTTTGTAATAGAAATCATGTTGTACCTATATTTATTGTAACTTCTCTCTGATCTCTCTATTTAAATGAAAACAGAGATGAGATATGGGGATGGAAAAGGGATGGAAAAATGATGGAGAATTGAGGATTCAGAATTGGAGTTTCAAGAATGATGGTGGATTATTCATGATAGGGTAGGGATTGTTGCATTTCCATTGTAATCTTCAAAGCTTCAGCTGCTGTAATGATTTCACAATTTGATGATGAATAAATAAAAGAGTTGATGTTCATTCGCCTTATGTGAAGTAACCCAGCAGCATCCGCTAGCGGCTATGAACCTAGCCTCTAGTGGATTGTGCTGCTGTTGTATTATATCTTTAGTTTATGCGTGGTTTTCATTATCAGCTTTATTTGGTAATCTGGTATGTTCTATTATTTTACATCATGGTTCTGTTATATTTCATTTATGTTCAATTGAGTAATATCGTTCTCTGTGATACGAATGTCGTATTGACTCATCTTGACTTAGTAATGCATTGATGTTCTTTTAATCATTGATATAATGTTTCTGGTCCTTACAGAATGTATTGTTGTTTAATTACAACGTATCCATGTTATAACATTCTTTAATTGGTATTACAGAATTCATCTTAGAGACTATATTTCCTTGCGATTACTAAATCTGTGAACATTGCTGTTCCATTCCAAAATACAGTCGTATTATTTATAACTAAGACTGATAATTGGATTACCATATCAAATTACTATTAAGGCATGTCGTGTGTTAAGTTATTGTCTATTTATGTTTGACTTTCCATCGTTGTTTCATATCCCATCATTAATCAATGTTGTTCTATTTCCATGTGCTGTTCGATTTATTCTTAAGAGTAAAGATTGCTATTAATTTGGCTTTGTTTTTGTTCATTTGCATTAATTAGAGTTTACTATTCAGATTCCTTTAATTACAGTTTGTTGTCCATTTACTTTGTTGTTCATTTCTGTTAGTTAATTGCAGGAGTTTTCTTTTAAAGAGTTTTCCTAATTTACTTTCAATAGATGCTTTAGTTCAATTTCTATTTCCTTTTGATTGTTTTAAGCAGGGTTGTCAACTGTAGAGAACATTGGTTACTGCTTCCTCGTTCTCATATTGATTGTCTTGTTCTAGTTGATTTCAATTGTATCAATCTCTAGAGGAATGAGTTATTGCTACTGTATCCTCAATTGATGTTTGCTGAGTAAATAGTTGGATTTTAGAGTATTTGAGTTTATGTTGTTGTAGTTAGATTTCTTTTCAAGAATTCCTTTACTTTTGTATTTTGAGCACTGTACTACATCTTTCATAAAATTACTCTTGAGTAAATAGCCGCCTTAGATTGAGTACACTCTTGAAATAAAAATTTGTCCCTGGGTTGACAATTAATGTGAAGGTAATTAGGAGTTAAAAAGACCCTTTTTATTGCTCAACATTTTGGCGTCGTTGCGGGGAGAGTGTAGCCATTTTTAAAAGAGTAGTGTGCATCTGATGAGTAACTCTTAGGAAAGAATTGGGTATTAAAAACAAAAGGTAAGAACCTGCGTACGGAGCATGTAGAAGCCCTGCTTCCCCGCCCGCTTTCCAACAGAATTGTTAAAGACCTTAGGGTAAATGTTTGAATTTTTGTGTGAATGACTAGAAAAAAAATAGAAATTTTGAAAAACAAATCTCATGATTTTTCTCAAGTGGTGATGTAAGCACCACCCATTTCACTAACCAATTGATAGGAACATTTGAAGAAGGAGCCTTAAATAAACACATGAAGAACATCTTCTATTATGGTAAGAAACGGCTCACATTTTACCTTTTGAATTCCTATCAAAATCTAGGAGGAGTGACACAAAAGCACATATTCCCACATCTTACAAATTTTCATGGTTTGACAAATGAAATCCAGAACATTATATTTGAGTTGAACTACTTGTAAGGAATATGATTATTACACTAAAGATCAAAGATTGAAGTGTTTCTCTTACTCTAAAAGGAGCAGCTCTCCGATGGTTCATGAGCCTAGGTGGGAACTGCATCCAAACATGGGAGGACATGAAGAACATATTCTTGAAGAAGTACCGAGACTATTGAAAATCTAATGAAGATATTTTCAATATGATACAAGGGGAAGATGAAAGTTTGGAGGACTATGTAGATCGATTTCATTACAACCTTCAAAACTCAAAGCATAAGCATTTGGAGAAAGAGATCTTAAAAACACTCCTACTTAAAGGAATCAAAGATGAATTTTTAGAACTCTTAAATTTGATAGGAAAAGATGATGTTTTTTAGTTATCATATGATGATGTTTGTGAATTGTGCATAAGGTATTCAAGAGGAATCTCCAAGGCTGGTAAGAATCCTAGAGATGTTTGTTCTTTGTTTTCAAAATCTGCTACAAGAACAAGAGACATAATAACTGAAATCAATGATTTACTTGAACATTTTAAAGTTGATTTTATTAGCTCTCTAAGTTCAAAATTGAATGCTCTGCAGGTTCAGAAAAATCAAGAATTGGATGAAGTGTTTTACCCTCATGACCGAAAGGAGCATCTCATAGATACTCACTCTTCCTTATCTAGGATGGAAGTGGCATATCATAGAGATGAGGAAGCTACAACAAGGTCAAAACCATGGAAATTATGGCCTACAGGTATCATTCAAAACAATTCTTCTCCATTTTCTTACTTGCACAGTCCATTATGGAATATTAATATGTCAGGGTAGCCATGTCAATCTCAATATAACCACCACCAATCTTGTCTCCAATTTTGGCATGGTTGATCTTATGATTGCATGACTACTCTCCCTCATCTTATAGCACAAGCACATTCTCCATATTCTCCACCAGCTCTTACACAACATCGTGCTTGCATATCATATTCATCCACTCAACCCAATCAACCACATCATCAAAATGCTCCATTCCTCACACAATTTCCTGCTCAACCAATTCCACAGCCTCACCATAATAAACCAGTACAACATGCTTACAATGTTGAACTACAAAATTTACCAACTCTTCCCACTCATTCTATCTCACATGCGCCATCAGAGGAAACTTACAATGAGATTCAGAATGTTTCAAATTCAAAAATTGTAGAAGCTATGGAAGAAAATGAGGTTTCTTATAGTATGTATCAACAAGCTATTTTAAAAGCTCAAGAACTTCATGATCTGATGGATATGAGAAACCAAGAAAGTAACAGATAAATTGAAGATTGGTTTCACTCCATCATTTGTTTGCAACATCACTCTATGCTTCAACAATTTTTGATACCATTTTTCAAGGGAAGTGCTTCTCATACCCAAATTTCATTAATATGCATTTTCAAATTTGGGTATGTGTATACGTGAAGCCTTATTTCGAAAATGGATCCACTGGAAGTACTCATATACATAGTCATATTAATTTTTCAAATCAAAATAGGTTAGTGTAGAAAATAAAATAAATAAGGGAATAAATAAATGCATTTTGTTTTCTTATGTAAAACTAGTTGTTTTTTGTTGCAACATGCTATGCAAATCAACATTGGTGATAATTTTTTAACTCATTTGTGTATGTAGATGAATTATAATGGAAATAATAGTACTACAAACAATCATATTCACTTTTATCACCAATTTGAAAAAATGCTTCAATATCATATTTTTTTGGCTTGTGGGCTTGATGGAATTTCTGTAAAAACAGTCGGGATAGTTATGTTTTGAGGGAGAAAAATGGAATATTTTTAAAAACTGTTTCTACATTAAGTCTCCCTTGATGTCTACTTTCCAATCCAATTTGAATCGCTCAATTTGGATTTGAAACGAAAAAGTTAGAACCAAAACATTGATTGGATGTCTAGTGGGCAGCTCAGGAACATAGTTGGGATAGTCAGTTTTTGGAGGCTTAAATGAATGAATTTTTAAAACCTGTTTCTATGGTAGATTCCCCTATGAATCTAGTTTACAATTTAATTAGAATCACTCATTTTTGATATCGTATGGGGATGTTATGATCAAAATACTGACTGTCTTTCCGGCTGTTCTTTACAGTATTTGACCTATCAATTCTTCTTGTATTCAAAACCTGTTTCTATTGGAGATAAATAAATGAATATAATTTCATTTCCAATTTGAATCATTTTAATTCGACATCAAATGAAAATGTTATGCTTGAAATATCATCTGTTGGTCTAAGCTGGGTAATCAAAAATGACTTTGTTATGCAGGTTGTTCTAACTAAAATTGGCATATCATATCATTGAATCTTTAAAACCTGTTTCTACAGGAGATAAAACTTTGAATTAAATCTTATTTGGATTTGGAATCACTCAATTTTGATGAAAAACAAATAAGTTGTGATTAAAACACTGCAGGTTAGCATGATTGGCCACTGCTCTCCTGCAAGTGACAGATAAATTTTGCTTTGTTATTTTCTCGATGGATTTGTTATACATAGTAACTATTTGTTGTCGTTTTACATAATTCTTGGATAAGCGGAGCTCGATCACCTCTCTTTCTCCATGATTTAATGTTTTATTGCAGGTAGACACTCGTTTTTTGCAGGTCTTGGGAAAATAAAGAAGGTCAATTTATGGACGAGTGATTTTTGAAAGAAATTTTATGAAACAAAGGAATTTCATTGAACTCCTTACCCAATGGATTCATAATAGAACAAATGAAGAATTGATTTCCATTTGAATATTCATGTCTTGTCACTACTTCCAAAACATTTTTCAAAGAGATCATTTTTTTACATAATATCATAGCTATTGTAACTTAATTCATTTATTTACATACTGTTTTTAAATAAAATGTCATTTCTTTTTTGATCTCTCTTATATTTTGTGTTTCAGATGTTGCTTCATCCTCAGTATCAATACAATGAACAACTATTTCATTCTTTGTGTGCTTGCATTTTATGATTGTGCATTTTGCAGTTCCTTTTCTCAAGGGACAACATTTGTGTGCACTTTTGTCGTTTCTGCTATTCCTTTTTCAAAGGGACATCATTTTCATTTTTTCCATTCCTTTTTCAAAAGAACAACACCTTTTATGTCAGTCATTCCTTTTTCACTTTCATTTTTCTGTTCCTTTTTCACGGTTCATTTTGTTGTTCCTTTTTCGTGGTTCATTTTGTTGTTCCTTTTCCAAAGGAATGACAGTTGCGTTTTTGCTGTTCCTTTTCCAAAGGAATGGCACTTTTCATTTTTGTTGTTCCTTTTCCAAAGGAACGAAACTTGCATTTTTGCTGTTCCTTTTCCAAAGGAATGACAATTTTCATTTTTGCTGTTCCTTTTCCAAAGGAACGACACTTGCATTTTTGCTGTTCCTTTTCCAAAGGAACGACACTTTTCATTTTTGTTGTTCCTTTTCCAAAGGAACGGCACTTTTCATTTTTGTTGTTCCTTTTACAAAGGAATGACACTTACATTTTTGCTGTTCCTTTTCCAAATGAATGACACTTTTCATTTTTGTTGTTCATTTTCCAAAGAAACGACACTTGCGTTTTTGCTGTTCCTTTTCTAAAGGAACAACATTTTTAGTTTCTGCTGTTCCTTTTTCCAAAAGAACGACATTTGCGTTTTCACACTTTTTCATGTGTATTTTTTCTTTTTGGTGTGCATTTCCTTTGTTGTTCCTTACAAAGAACAACACTTTTTTTTAGTGTTTTTGTTGTTCCTTCAAATGAGCAACACTTTGGGAGTATTTTCGAGAGCAACACTTCTTTCCCTTTGTGGGATTATTCTTAGGTCATCTCAATCACATTTTATTGATTCCCTTTCATGGCATGAAGTACACTACTTTTATGAGGACAAGAATTATGGATTCTATTGGAGCGAGAGAATATTATTCACATTATGATCTTTAATAGGACAACTCTTTGATAATAGATTCTTTTCAAAAGGGACACAATTATTTATATACTACTTTACCCCATTGTTTTCTATTGAATATGATCTTGATTGATTATCTCAATACCATGTTGGTTCCACCTTTCTTGGTTATAATATTCTCTGTCTGTAATACATGAGATTATGGGTATATTTTCTCTATTGGCATGTTCAACTTCTTCCACCATCCCTGCTCTTAAGGAGTACTGAGCCTCCCTCTTTTTATCATAAAAATGTGTCATAACAACAAAATTTTGTTTGCAGATGGAGGATAGGGGGTTTCATTATGAGCCAGCCTACCATGTTCATATGGCTGTAACAAAGTGACATTCCCATTATGGCCACCACACCAGGGTTATGATCCATTGGATAGCCAAATTATCTTTGGAACAGGAGGTCTCATCACAAGATGACATGATCAATTTTTCTACATCCTAGTGAATGGCAGTGTGGTTATCTGGTTACCACACCAGCACACTGATCTCTTCTATAGAATAGCACTAGAAATCTCCATTTATAAATTGAGGATCCTGGCTCATATGGGTTAAAAAAGCAACCCTGCCGAGGCTATGGATGCCTACTAGCAGCAGAGGCTCTACTTATGGTATTGAAGTTATATTTTATCGTCAATTATTACTATAATACCCTTTTCTTGTTCTTTCTTTTTATCAGAGAAGTTATTTCCTTAATTGTTTTTTCCCTATTTTGAACCTTTATGCATGAGAAATTATTTTTTGATCAATCACATCATTTTTCATCTAGAATACCGTCAGTAAAGCATCTTTTTGGCATATTGCTGTCCTTTTTCTTTTTTCATAACTTATCATCAATCCAAAGTGTCCTATGTTTTATTCATAACTATCTTTATACACTCTGCTCTCATTATAACCATAATTCTCATCGTTCTATCATTGATATGTGTACTCTGCTTCATTTACTATTGTATTGTTCATTCTCTTGCTTTGCCGTCAGCACAACCCCTTTCATATGCTTTATGGTCATGGAATCCTTTTTCCAATATAAGGGGGGAATGTATGCATTATGGGATTGCATGCGATATGATTACTGCACTCTGCCATAAATTATTGATTTGACAAAATATTAGTCTTGCATGTATAGAAAAGTTTTTATGATTGAAATTTTTGCATGCATCTTAATCTATTGCTATTCAAAACTAACACTATGGATTCAAGAACATTGTATGCAAAATAGTGATTTGTTTACAGGAGAACAACAAGTATGGGGCAGAATTCTATTCGCAGCATGAACACACTATTGCAACTAACCGAAGAGGCTCCAGAAACTCGTGAACGTGAAAATTTCTTCAGACACATGTGCTTACCTAGATTCCACCTTTTGCATCACTTTTAGCACCAACTTTGCCTACATTAGCTTCAACAACTGCCAATACATATATGTCATTCCACATTTTTCTTTTTGGAAGTAAAACTTGAGGTAAAATAGCATAATTTTCTGATTTATTACAAATTTAGGAGAATTTAATGAAAATCCATTCAGCATTATTTATCATCCTTTAGTCCACATCTTTACCACTTCCCATTTTTTTCAGGAGCATATCATCTTGGGGGAGTGCTGCTTTCCTTCATTTCTTTCTTATAGCCATGTCATTCATAGTCTTTATCATCCATTGTATTTTTATTCATTCTCAACACCTCCCTTATTCCATGTTTTTTTACACCAAGCATAGCATTCAACAGATGGTAGCAACTACCTCTATTTGTTTTCTAGCATCGCATGAGGGCATGCTAATTTTTCAGAGAGGGGGAGGAATTGCTATGCATGATGGATGTTTTTTTTTCTTTCTTTCTCATTTAAGGCATACAATTTCAGTGCAAAAATTGATTTCCATAATATTTTTAAAAACTATGAACTCAATTCTTGTGATCTATGGAAAACACGGACATATTATTAAACTACACATACCCTGATAATTTCAAGATAAATTGGTTCATAAAATTTCAGAAATCATGCACTCTCACTTACAGCCATTTTGTTTATATCTCATGATCCGTGCATCAAAATGATCTGATTTTTGGATCATAAAGGCATTCATATATTACAAATCTACTTGCAACATTTCAACAAAAGCTAGTTTCTAGTTTTTGGGAAAATGGTTAACGAAGGTTGATATCACTTATATCATATTTTGCTGCAACTTCATTGTTATGCCTCCATCAAGACTACTAAAATTGAATATTCATTAAGTGAGGAAGAATTCATTTGTTCTATGAGCTGAGATGAAAAAATATTTTATTGCTTGGTTAACACATGGGTTTTCTCTTTGGGTTGCATGAGGACATGCAACATATTCAGTTTTTGTTGCATGAGGACATGCAATATATTCGGTGTGGGGGTATGTTGGGCCGTTAATATGCCATTATTATTATCACTTGTGAATACTTATTCCACCCATTTCTACCATTCTTAATCACGTCATTTGTCATAATTTATCATATAATTCAATTTTACGATGATTTATGGTCTTATGTAAAAATATTATTTCTTCTCCTTTATTTCTAATAAATTGATGATTATGCATGATTTTATCCATGATAGTTTTAATAAATTGGTTGTAACATTATTCACCATTTTTAGCCTCCAAGTTAATTTCCAGATTGAATATTTGATCATTAAAAGTGCCAACTCAGAAATTCCCTGGAATAAGGAGTACAGTTTTGCGGTTGAGATTCTGAGCAAATGAAGACGAATCTGGAAAATCTGGAACATGGGCTTTGTCTAGAACAGACACAATTAACTTTGAGAAATACTGGTTTTCCCAAATTCGGCTTGTACTGAAAGAAACACAGGGTTCTTTGAGCATGATTTTCTCATATTTGTTGTTGTGGCCATCCTCCAAATCTCAGCTGCAAAGACCAAATTCACCTTGCTCTTGTTAGAAGTTGAATGGGAATATATTTTCTTGTTGATCAATTGGTTAGAATCAATCCAATTTTGTAATAGAAATCATGTTGTACTTATCTTTATTGTAACTTCTCTCTGATCTCTCTATTTAAATGAAAATAGAGATGAGAGATGGGGATGGAAAAGGGATGGAAAAATGATGGAGAATTGAGGATTTAGAATTGGAGATTCAAGAATGATGGTGGATTATTCATGATAGGATAAGGATTGTTGCATTGCCATTGTAATCTTCAAAGCTTCAGTTGCTGTAATGATTTCACAGTTTGATGATGAATAAATAAAAGAGTTGTTATTCATTCACCTTATGTGAAGTAACCCAGCAACAACCGCTGGCGGCTACGGGCCCAGCCTCTGGTGGATTGTGCTGCTGCTGTATTATATCTTTAGTTTATGCATGGTTTTCATTATTAGCTTTATTTGGTAATCTGGTATGTTCTATTATTTTACATCACGGTTCTGTTATATCTGAGTTATGTTCAATTGAGTAATATTGTTCTCTATGACAGGAATGTCGTATTGATTCATCTTGACTTGGTAATGCATTGTTGTTATTTTAATAATTGATATAACATTGCTGGTCCTTATAGAATGTATTGTTGTTCAATTACAGTGTATCCGTGTTGTAACATTCTTTAATTGGTATTACTGAATTCATCTTAGAGACTATATTTCCTTGCGATTTCTAAATCTATGAATGTTGCTATTACATTCCAAAATACAGTCGTATTCTTTATAACTAAGACTGATAATTGGATTACCATATCAGATTACTATTAAGGTGTGTCGTGTGTTAAGTTATTGTGTATTTATATTTTACTTTCCAGCGTTGTTTCATATCCCATCATTAATCAATGCTGTTCTATTTCCGTGTGCTGTCCGATTTATTCTTAGAGTAAAGATTGCTATTAATTTGGCTTTGTTGTTGTTCATTTCCATTAATTATATCTTGCTATTCAAATTCCTTTAATTACAGTTTGATGTCCATTTACTTTGTTGTTCATTTCTGTTAGTTAATTGCAAGATTTTGCTTTTAAAGAGTTTTCCTAATTTACTTTCAATAGCTGCTTTAGTTCAATTTCTATTTCCTTTTGATTGTTTTAAGCAGGGCTGTCAACTGTAGAGAGCAATGGTTACTGCTTCCTCATTCTCAGATTGACTGTCTTGTTCTAGCTGATTTCAATTGAATCAATCTCTAGAGGAATGAGTTATTTCTACTGTATCCTCAATTGATGTTTGCTGAGTAAATAGTTGGATTTCAGAGTATTTGAGTTTATGTTGTTGTAGTTAGATTTATTTTCAAGCATTCATTTACTTTTGTAATTTAAGCATTGTACTACATCTTTCATAACATTAATCTTGAGTAAATATCCGCCTGAGACTGAGTACACTCTTGAAATAAAAATTCGTCCCTCGGTTGACAATTAATGTGAAGGTAATTAGGAGTTAAACAGACCCTTTTTATTGCTCAACAAGTGTGATATAGGAAATAACCGCGCTAATAATCAGGAGGGTACAAAAGAGATGCCTGAACCAATATATCTCTTATGGCATCAAACACTTTTTGAGCAACATCATCCCAATGGAAGGGGGCCCTTTTTTCAACAAGCGAGTGAATCCTTTGGTTAGCTTAGCATAATTAGGGACAAAACTTTGTAGGAAGTTAGCTTTCCCTTGGAGTCTTTGTAACTGAACAAGAGAAGAAGGTGCAGGAAAGTAAATGATTGTATATACTTTGAGGGGATCAATACAAATTTTTTGTTTTGAAATGAAAAAACCTAGCAGTCGGATAGAACCAATGCAAAACACACATTTGTGCGGGTTAAGTTGAATGTTATAATGTCTACAATGGAGAAAAATAACCCTTAAATGCATCGAGTGATCAGTCTAGTGTTTGGAATGAGCAGGGTGATCATCTAAAATAGGGTTGCACGATATGTGTGATGTCGTGAAAAGCATAATTCATAGCATGTTGAAATGTGGCCCTAACGTTCTTCAAACCAAATGGGAGCTTTCGATAAGAAAAATTACCCTAGGTACAAATAAATGCATTCTTAGGTTGGTCCACCGAGAGAATGTTTATTTGATTATAGCCTGAGAATCCATCCATAAATGAATAAATGTTGTAGCTAGCATAGTCATCAACAATCTGGTCAATAAATGAGGTTGGATAGTTTCCCTTAGGACAAGCATGATTCACGTCCTGGTAATTGAAACATACTCAGATCATTCCCTATTTCTTCATGACAGGAACAACATTCGATACCCAATTAATGAAAGGAACAGGGCATATGAGACCAACCCGAAGAAGATTTTCAACTTAAGCCTTAATCCAGGTAGCTTTATTGGGATGGACCTGATAGAGGCACTACTCGACAGGTTTGACATCAGGATACATTTTAATCTTGTGCACTACTATGTTTGGGTCAATACCCAACAATTCTTCATAAGTCCAAGAAAATACATCTCGAAACTAATGAAATGGGCTCTATATATCTTGATCTCAGATGCAGAACAAGATGTTCCATTGTATAGATTTTTGATAATTCCCAATTTTACCAAAACATCGAGAGGTAAGGTCTATCCTATATTCTAAAGGTTCTTTTCGAAGTCAATCTCATGAATGGAGATGGAATTCATAAAAGGATCGACAAAATTAGGTATGTACACATCACTGAGATTATCGTCAATGTGATTTGTTAAGGAGGAATGATTATGATTTTTGTCCCATGGCCCATGATTTGGCATCATGATCTCCATGATTCCCTCGTCAATAGAGAATACTCGATAAAAAGGATTAGAAGACGTGCCATAATCCAATTATCGATCTACCCAATTAATTGAATAAAAGGTGTAAGTCGCATAAGCCAAATATATTGCTTCGTAATCTATCTCAACGATGCTAATTGGTATTTAGTTGCCAAAAATTTGGATGTTAGATCCATCAGGTACAATCTAGGGATCAACTAGGATAATAGAAGATGATATCATGTTGATATAAGCTATCGAAGATGAGATGTGGGGAAGGATGACAGGAGGGAGTGAAAGGGTTCCCATAAGCAAAGAATCCTTCAACAATCCAACTCCGACATGTTGATACGAATGTAGAGTTTTCCCTACAATAGGGAAAATTCCAGTAACATGAGAACCAATGGCAAAAAAGGTGAGTTGATATATGGCTACAATCTAACCTTTGCGAGGAGAGGGGATCATACGGAAGTAAGTCAAAATGACAACAACCATGGCATAAACTCACGTATGTCCCAAGAGAATATCATAATCGAGAGGCCCATGAATAAATTCTACTTCAATGGAAATGTTGTTGCCCCTAAGTTCTACTTAAAGGGAATTCAAAATCCCACATGGTTTGTACATTCTTCCATTGAAGGTTTTTAATGTGGTAGTCAATTGACTCAGTTGAGGTGAATTGATCGCCTAAGAGCAAGACAAGGAAACAATGAAGGTCAAGGTTCCCTCATCCACAATAGTGTGATGAATATTATTACCATGAATGGCGACATGGATTATAAAGGCTAATTGAGTTGGAAGTAGAGGTGTATAGTTTTCATGAGAGAAAACTACTAGGTTGGAGTTCGATGGATCCACACATCTCATAGTTGATAACGAGCCCATCTTTTGGGTGGGGCAGTTTCACAATACTTCAAGAGTTGACATAGCTAATGGAGACTGAGTTAAGTCTTTAACTACATTATAATTTAGGGTAGCTCCTAAACAAGGGCTGAAATCACACTTATGAATAATGCCCTTTGGAGGCTTGATCGTCAATTATGTAGGAATGAGAGGTGGAGTAGGATCAAATGAAGATGATTCCAGATTGGTAGGTTGATCAGTAACCTCACCATTCAGTGGATTTTAATTACCATAGTCCTTGTTCTGGTTGGCCACCATAACATCGAATTTCATCTTCGAGGAGGAAAGCATCAAAACTATGTTAAAGGAAGAAGGCTCACGGGAAACCATATGAGTCTTTTGATTGGGAAATGGGTTGGTCAACACTGTGGGAGAAGTGGAAGATTTAAGAATTTGATTCACTTTAGTGAGATGCAAACAATCATGTGTAAAGTGATCCTCGTTGCAAATCAACCATGGGTATCGAGGCTTTCGTTTCTCATTGGAGGACTGATTTTTTTTATTATCATGTGGTGAGGGATATTTATTCTTCTTATCTTTTCCTTTATTATTTATTCTAGGTTTCTATTGAGAATTGCCTCTATCAATTGAAACAACAATTATCTCGGAAGAAGAAGTCACAGGAGGATGGGATTGAGAGTATTGAGAAAGTGCGGTAAGAGAAATACCAGATGGCTTACTCGCTGACTACGAACTGGAAGAACCAATCACACCATCAATAGCATAAGATTCTTTACTAGGTGGAGGAGGAACAATATTCAAAGGTATCTGAGCATTTGGTATCTTATTATAGAGTGTGCCCGATTGGGTATAAACAAGGTCTAAATATTGCACACGAGCAATAACTTGCTCTTCGGTCATGACTCCACCTTTAGCCACATCTTCTATTATAGGGGTTAACAGAGATTTGAAAAACCATTCTTCTAAATATTGATTGGGAACATAAGTCTAGACCAACTGATGTGAGTGGAATATTATTGTTTGTAGTTGGTCAAGAGTTCCGTTCTAGTTTCGTATTTGATGGAAACTGGAAATGTTTGAGGAAGGTGATGGCTAAAGTGCTGAAATCATGAAATGAAGCTATAAGGAATTCAATAGACTATTTAGTTGCAGTATGTATAAGTGTTCATTGGAAAATATGAAGTCGAATAGAATCATCATTAAGGAAGTTTGAATAACACCAAAGATGATATGTCATAACGTGCATCGACAGGTCTTCTCCTAGATTCACATTGAATTTTAGGATATCATAAGGAAATTTAGTGGGAATAATTGGACACCATGGAAAATGAGTGATGGGGTCATTAGTGATTTGAGTTAAGTCTGGAAATTTGAGAGAAACCACAAAAGGAAACTATCGATTAAAGTCCAGAGGAGGATGGCATAGATATGAAGGAATAACTTGAGAAACAAGCACTTTCATCCCTGGATAAGGAGGGTTCTGATAATAAGGAAAGTGGGTACCAGGATAGGGAGGATTCTGATAACCAATATACAAGTGACCTTGTTGTCCAGCCCCAAGATGACGACAAAGTTATTGTAATGGTTGGGTTTCGGTTTCCTGGCCTTGAAAAGTTGCTTGAGGAGTACCTTGATATGGTCCACACTATTGCTCGATGGGGTTTTTCATTCCCCCATGGTATGGTGGGTTTGATTGGGACTGCGTCATACTATGAATAATCTGACCTATTGAAACTTAAGGAGTACCTTGTCCAGGTTGTTGAGAATGTAAGGTACCTTGTACAGGTTGGGTAAGTAGAGCCTAGGAAGTACCATATATCGATGGAAAAGGTTGTTATTGAACGATATCTTGTAAAGGTTGGCTCACATGTATTTGATATTATTGGGGTGCTGATGGATGGGTAGGAATTTGAGATGAAGATGGTGCAGGCTAAGGATTCAACAATCCGTCCCAAAATGAACCAGGTTGAATGGGAAAAGTAGGTTTCCAAACTTTGTCATCCATTACAGGATAAGGAGGAATATAATAAGGTTGATTACCAATTTAGGGTATACCAACAGTAGGTTGGCACCTACTAAAGGAGGGGTGGATGGAGGAAACTGTGATCTAGATGGAGGTACCCAACATAAGAGGAGTTAGGTTGTTGAAGGTAGCCTTGCCCACTCACATAAGATTCAGCCTACTACTCGATCGTGGGTGTAGATGGAGGAATAATAAAATATTGTGTGGCATTCATAAGAGAAGTACCAAATGTTATTCCTAAATTATATGTCATGAGAAAGGTCCATGGACTAGGAGATGCACAAGAAACGATACCAAATAAACATTGATAACTAGGTGGGATATACAGACCACCATACAAATGTGTTTATGGTGATGTTGCAAATGTAGATGAGGAAGAAATATTAGTTGTCTCAACCATAGTGGCAGAGATGGGCTGAGTGTTTGGATCAGTTCCATTCATGATTAACAATCCCAATTAATATTGCTGTAATAGATCTGCAAGTAAGCCCAAAGAATCAAGTAAATGAATTTGTTACGCAATGTAAAGAGGAGGAAAAGTATCAATCTAATAAAAATGGAGTATTTCCCAATGAACAAGAGTAGAAGGATGAGGCTCTTCCTATGGGATCTCATCAATAGTCACAAGTTTGTGTGGAAGAGTTTCGTCGTCAGGTTCAAGGTATATAGGTTCAATCTGCGACAAAGGAAGAGAGGAGGAATGTCCTCAGGTATAACGACCTCGGGAATCAAAGTGTTTGACTTAGGAAGGTTAGGTTCAATGACCTTGGGAAACAAGGTTTGAATGACTTTTGTTTTGATTGTGTTAGTGTCATCATCAATATTATATGTCATCTTGAGCTTGGAACTCAAAGTGATAAACGATTTTGGTGGATCAATATCAAGAGGAGACCTAGAAGTAGTTCCCTAAGTTCCTGATTTGGTAGCTTGCATATTCTTATGCTTCTCATGACTACTGGGAGTAGACTTTGGTGGAAGCGAAGGCTTATTTTGAATTCTATGTGAATGTTAGGGTGGGGGATTCTCTTTCTTCCATGTTGGAAAATAAATTTTACCAACACAAAAATAAATAAATAAAAAAGAGGGTAATCTAGGAATAAAGGATTACCAAGCAATTGTGAATTGCAATATACACCTTGGCGAACTAAGGACATAATGTAAAACAATTAATCTCCTCAAATTATGTGTTCGGTGTATCAAAATATACAAGGCCATAAACTAAAATACCTATGGCTGGATGGAAACCTATAGGGGACTCCGAAAATATACTCGACAGTATGTGGGAGTGGAGTATGTAGTAGTGTTGTGAAATTCATAACTGTTCGATGAGAGTGTTCCGATATACTTTACGTGTGTGTAGAACCATCCAATATACCAAAAGGTATGTGGAGAATGATCCTATACACTCACATACATGGAAGGATATTTCACCTCGGGAATGCAACGCTGGGAAACAATGAAGACTTCTACGTTTAACTATGTTGGAACACATCTCTAGACTAGACCACTAAATGTTTGCCTTAATGTTACAAATGCTCCTTAGGTTTATTCAATAAATTTTACTGCTTATCTTTGATTAACTTTCATTTTGGGGCTCCCCACGAATGTCACCTGGATATCCTAAAATGCAAATATAGCATGAGAAATTGGAAATCTTTCTCTTTGAGTGAAAATTTAGCTAAGGATGGGAGGAAACAACCAGTATGAAACACGCAACATGCAGTAAAGAAGATGCAAGATGCAATTTCCATTTCAATGAAATTGTTCCTATATCAATGCACATACAAAACCATAAATTCCAATGTAAAAAAAATTCTTCTCAACACACTTAATTTTTGAAATGAAGAAAACTAAGATGCAAATGTTTAATCACTGATTCAAATGAACTTTTTAGAATGAGGACTAAGACAATAATTAATCCAAGCGACCAACAAAAAAAAAAATTAGTTTGTAGGTGACCAACTGATAAGAACAAAGAAAAATCAAAACCAATTCTTACCAAAGGAAATCAAACACAAATGGAAACCAAATGGAGGCTTTATAGAGACCACAAGACACTCAAGAATCAAGGAAGGTCAACTAGAAGTAGGTTGATCAAAGAGATACTAGAAACAGGGGCAAGTTTCGTGCAAAAACAAGGGACAATGCTTGTGCAAAAGAGGCACCTATGTTTTGTAACACTAGTATAGTGTGGGTCCAAGCGAGGTGAAATTCTCTGTTGGAGGCACTAGGGGTGTGTTGGTCTAAGGATAGAGTATTCTAACACAAAAATTGCAAAAAATACTCAATGAAATCACTTCCTAGGTATGTTCTTAGCTGGGTAAATCATAAAAGGTGTATCACGTGGGTAATCAAACACAATGGACAAAGGAACCACCAAGGGAATACACCCTTCCCCAATAGATTTACAAATTTATTATATGTGATTTAGAATTGTGGAAAAAAGTATCTACCCTAGGTTTTTTTGCTAACCTATAAGAAAAAAGAAATAAGGAATCCAATGATTTCCTTAAAGTAAATAGATGATGGAATAAATCCTAGCTGGAATCTGTCACAAGCTTCGATCCTTCTTTAGCTTGAATGCTCCAATTCTAGCTATAATTTCCAAATTGTAACCTGCACAATCAGATAACACAAGCCAAGAAACTACAAGATCTATGCAGTATCATCTAAATAATTTATTCAATAGATCAACATGGTATTGAAATACATGAAATAAAAACATCACATATAGGGAAAGAGAGAATTCTTTACATTAATATAAATGGAAGGAGTTTACAACCATATATAGTTGTTGATCTTGTGGAAGAGTTCGTCCAAGGCCCACTTTTTATTTCCTTGTTATAATGTGCACATCCAATGACCCTAAATGCATGAAATAAAAACTCTCACCACAAGAACATAAGGGTAAAATCACTCTCAAAATCCAACCTTATGCATATGGAAGGTTGTAAATATATAGAGGAGTGGGGTAAGTTGGGAGTTCTTATCGAATTACTAATCTAAGGTTTTAGATCCACCTTTGATGGGAGATGAGATCAAAGGATAAGGGATGGAAACTCAAAAGTAAGGTAGGACAAGATCCGAATGTTTTATCTAAGGTAAATAGTTATAAAAAATTCTCGAAGCTTCTGGAAAAGGAGGCTTCCATAATTTATCTTGTTTTCTCAAATTCATAGAACCAATGCAGGTGCAAAGGGGAGAAACGTGTAGGTGCTCAACATATGCCATAGTCGAGCAACCTATAGGTGAACGCTATCCAACAAGAAGCTAGGGTGTGTTGATCCTAAAATTGGCTTAGATAGAAATTTCAGGAAGAAACTCTGGGTAATGAAAGATACATGCTTAAGGCTTTGTGCAAGATGATGTCAAGGGGGAATAGGATGTTGATTGATCCCATTAGGAGGCCTACTAATCGAATGTCACAAAATTTCCTATAACACATAGGCCAACTGATGTGTTGGTGCTTACATTGGAAATATAATTTTATGAAGGTTTTTCCTATCCTCTGTTAGCTTAGGAGTAGGAATAGTTTAATTCTTTCATTCTTTTATTTTTCTTTATTTACTTTATGACCTTCTCCTTTTTCTCTCTTTTTCATTTGTTTTCCATCGTAGAATAGATTTCACATGAGACCATGTTTGGTTTCCGAAGCGAGTGTGGTGAATTCCACAAGGAAGTTGTGCAACTGTCAATGCTTGGGTATTTTTTGATTCTCTCTCTTTGCACGAGTCTTGCATTGTTTTAGTCGATGATACTTTGGTGGAAAATGCGTTCTTTATAGACAAAACCATAGTGGAATCACGATGCTTGAACTTATAACTAGTACCACCTGATCTAATCAATATTTCATTTTCAATTAATCCCTGTCAACTAAGTCTATTAGAGTAAGGAGGGGAGGAAAACCCTAACAAATGTGTGAGAGGTATATATAAATATCCTTCTCTGAAGGGACAACCTCTTCTACTCTCAATAAGTCAAGATCCATCTTCCACCTCGTTAAATCAATAAGTGTCTGTGCAAAGTTCTATGAACAAAATGAAAATATGAAAAAAAAAAGGAGAAATAAGAGAAAGGATTCTTGTACATAGAGGTGAAGCAAGAAACTCTACCAGGTTACTGTCTAGGTTCATTGGTAGTGGAGCAATGTTTTTGTTCCTGAAGCGACTCCGACAAGGTATTGTTCGGGTTTGCTGGAAGCAAAGCAAAACCAAAGATGAAAAGTAAGACTCTAATAATGATTTTCACTTGTGTATCTATATACTCCTCATGCCCATTCGAAACAAATTATTTTGCTTGGCTTGGTTAAGTTAGATGTTAATGAAGAGAATGGTAGGGACTATATCTCTAACATAAGCTAAGTAAAGAAGATATGGTAATCAATGACCTGAATAATAATTCCTGAAGAGTTAGACTTGTTTTTCATGAGACAAACCCCATACAAAGAGATGGAGTTCTACAAGTGTGTCACCAAGTGTTATAGCTACTCCAACCACCCTCCGAAAATTTTCCTACGGTTTTATTTTGGATCCTTCCTTTCTGTTTACATGAGCTTATTTTTTACTATTGTCAAGTATTCATGATTTGATCAACACTTTTTCTTTTTATCTATTCTTTTGTTTTCTTTTATTCATACTTAAATTATCTTTTTGAGTCACAAGAAGCCTTATGACTTGATCTTGTAGCAGTTTTGGGCTTGCCTCTAGAAACTGTGTAATCGATGAGGGAAAGGTAGCCTTGGTGATGGAAATTGCATAATCTAGACAAGCATCTAAACCTTGAGCTTGAAAATTGTGTAGTCATGGATTGAAGCCGAACGAAAAGATCAGAAATTATGCAATCCAATCCTTGAGCTCAGAAACTATGAAATGCATTGAGCTAGGAAGTTTCCCACTTCCCTAGAATTGCATAATCTTCCTTGGTAGTGTGCATGGAAAGTTTCCTAAAAAGAAAAAAAGAAAAATTTGAAAACTCAATCCCTAGAAACTAGCGATTCATCATCAATTTCCCATAGGTGGCACAATCCCTATTTTTAGAAATTTTTGCCAAGTGTTGCTTTTTCCTTGATTTTAGGCAAGTGAGCCATATACCCCAATCCGGTCAAATATATTTAATAGACACATCTAAAGCTCATTTTCACATATTATCTTAGAGCTCTATCATTGCCAAGGAGATCAAGGAGCACCAGTGGAGTTTGTGAAGCTTTTTGTTTTTATTTAATCTCTTTATGGTTTTTGGAATTTTAACTTATATTAGCTTGTAGAAGTGTTGATTCAATTTTCCATTCACTTTTCATAAATGTTGCATTGATTTTATTATTTTTGCACACTAGCGATCATCATTTCGACGAATCTCCTCACATTTTTATTTTTTTCCATTTGTTAAGTTTATGCACTTGATTCACATTGATCTATCCATACTTAGACCAATCCATGTTTTAACTTTATTATCTTTTAGATATTCTTGTTTCCCACACCTTCACTATGAAAATATGCACTTTTAGTGGCCATGCCTTGCCTTGCCTAGCTAGGCATTACGCAAGTCAGAATCTCAAGCTGAGGCTTGGCCTTTGAGACTAAGAAATGCACAATATAAGCTAGCCCCACTAAACATTTTGTGGTTCCACGACTCAGTCTTCCATCTTAGCCACTGAGACCACACAATGTGCAGTCTCTCCTAGTCACTGCACAAGATGAACTGCGCATTGCGAAGTCTCAAGCCTATGGCTGTACCCTTGAATTTTGAGATTGTGCAATGTGCAGTTCCCATAGCCAATCTCCCTCACTTGATGAAAATAATTGTGCAATATTGATCATAAATGCACCAATTTTCTGCCTGATCTTATTTTGAAAATGGTCTTGCAAAGCTAATTTATACTTTCCATGAGGTCCTTTTCCTTCTCGTAGGTACCAAAGTTGTTGAGAACTTGTCTCCAACAATCGTTGTTACCATGAAACTTGAAATACCTACTTCAAAATATACAACTGAAAGTAGTACCAAGGAAGCAATTGAGCAAAAACCAGTAAGATTTCTAGTATACTCAAACACTCAACTATATGTGGAAAAGTAACCAGATCTTACATGACAGAAAGTGAATGAAGCTTTTCAGCAAATAGCTTTGAAGTAGATCTAAAGGACCGACATGTATAAATTAATGTCCAGAAATCAGGGGTGCACATGGCTGCATGCAAATATCCAACCTTACCATGTGCATATGTCATCAACTAGATTGTCTCACATATTGATGTGAAGACCATGACTTTCAGTAGTATCAGTGGACGCAGTATTGCTACTTTTTAAGCATTAGATTGCTGATATATGTACCATTTTCCTAAGCTAGAAGCACTCATGGATTCATACTTCTATGCCACTAACAACTATTTGGGCGTAAAAGATATTGTTAAGAGTTGGGTGAAGAGGCCATGAAAGTTTTGACAGAAACCCACCGACACATATATCAGAAGGTCTCTCAGTAGGGAATATCATTTGTTGATCATCTTAGCTACCAGAATCTACGGTTAGCAAAGCATAGATACCTTTTCGAAATGGTAGGAAATTTTATTGAACCAAGTTATAAATGAGGGGAATCCATTCAACTGGTCAAACCTATTGGCTTAATAGTTAAGTATCCATCTAGCGAATTCTTGGAATCCTCCCAAGGGTGGGCAAGTGAGATTTTAGATGTCTACATATTTACTGGATGCAATTTGTGCACATATTGCATTCCCTAACATGAACTGGTATTGGACACCTTGATACCTTACCATACACATCCACTACAAGTTTCCCTCATATTGCAGCCACTGACGAGTTATGTAGAAGCTAACTGACCACTTCCTCATTCCTCTATAAAAGATGATATTTGAGGAAGAACCACCTTGCATGTCACGTGGGGAAATGGAGGCAGTATAAGATATTGCAGATTGGTTTGTCTCACCTGATGGCACCTTCCTTAGAGTGTTCAGTGGAGTGAAGTTGCCAAACCTTTTGCGAAGGTAAGCCACCGATAAGCTTGTCATGTAAGAAGTGTCATATCATCTCACCATATGGTTGTAAGCATATTTGCAAATGAAGAAGAAAGAGCCTTGGCAAACTCTTCCTATGCAAATTGGATTGTACGAGATAAAGAACCTGTAAGTCATGAATACCGAAGGAAATGCGATAGAGAAGTTTGCATTCAATACTTGAGACTTTAATCTATATGATCCCCATGGTATTTGGAAAGACCACTATGCGATAATTCACTTTCATTGGATCATTGGGACATTCCATTGGCAGGAGGAAGATCCATGGAAGAATTACTATAATGCCTCCTTTACCTACGAGTCAAACAATTTTGCAAGAATCTCGCAGGTGACTGCACAAAGGGAAGCTACTTCGAAAGTACTACCAGTAGAAGGGAGCAACCCCACACAAGATAAGGGAAAAATAAAGGTTGTTTATAGTCTAGGGGGAGAAAAAAGTTTTAAGATGAAATCAAATCTAGCTCTTATGAAAGTGGCTTTAGCAGTAGATGCAAAGAGGAAACTGAGGATGTATAGAGTTGAACAGAGGAAGATGGAAGAACATAGGAGACTAGAGGAAGCAAAGCAGAAGCAAGAACAAGAAGAGAAGTGGAAGGAGGAAGAAGAAGAAAGTTAGAGTGCAATAACAGAAGAAACAATGCAAAAATAAGTTGAAGAGAAAGAGCAGAACCAACAACCAGTAAAGGAGGAGGGTGGACAAATCATTAGGGGAATTTTGAGGTCTAAAATGGGCCTCCTAAGGAAATTATAAAATAATAGTGGAAATAATAAAACAATATTATATTATATCATCAAATTTTAGAGGGAAAAAATAAAAAACTATTTTTTCAACTTGTATTTTCAACTTATCTCCTTATGGGTTTACTCAAATTTCAAGTGGCAACACTCAATGGAGGCAAAATTTAATTCCTCACACAAGGCATACCCATGTTGCATACTTTCAATGGATCTTGCTACATGAAAAATGAGAAATAGATGAAAAATGTGATTGCAATCACATTTTTTCATGTATTTCTCATTGCTTATGTAGCAGGATCTATCGAAAGTAAGCAACATGGGTACTCCTTGGATGAGGAATTAAAATTTTCCTCCAACAAGTAGTCTCGCTAGAAATTTGAGTAAAACATTAGGGAGATAAGTTTAAAATACGAGTTGAAAAAGTAGTTTTATTATTTTATTATTTTTACTTTTTTAATGGTGAATCATCCCCCATGGTTGACATCATCATATTGAATCCTATTGGCTCTTATAAAGTTTATTCTGGTTCTACATTTTTCTTAGGAGGCTCATTTTAGACCTCAAAATTCCCCTGATAGTAGGATCATGAATTTTCTCAGCAGATTAAATAATTTCTAGAGATCAATGACACGAAGACAAAACTAGAGCCACAAAATGAAGATGTCGACCTGATTCCTAGCACACAATAGGTCACTATTCAACCTCCATCACCTCCAGCAGTAGAGTCAACTCAAGGCAAGGAAGGGGAAGTTGTTCCTTTTGACGATGATTGGGTTATGGAAACATAAAATATGTCATACAATGAAACCCATAAGAAGATTGTAGAAGTGCATAAGAAGCATTTTCCGGATGGTCTCATATCTCTTATATTTATTAGAGAAAGGGTGATTATGGTCGACACGAGGAGAAATCTTAAAGCCATTTCATCAGGCAACTTGACCTTCGCAGGTGCAAAAAAGTCAGACACTCAATATCTGATGGCCAATAATAAAAAATTGAAAAATAACTTGCAAGATTCCAGACAAGTGGTTGCACAACTCTACACAATAGATAAGAATGTGGTTTCCGCACATGTCCATCTAGAGGAAATGAGGGCAATGATACTTAGTGAAGTATCAACACTTGGGGAGACCATGAAAAATATCTATGAGGAGCTTCTTACCATGCATAAGGCATTTTTCCACTAACAGCAGTGTAAAGGCTTTTTTAAAACTCTCATAAATGTGCAAGATGCAATTATCAACGTGCATGAATGGATAATGCGATACAAAGGGGCACTACTCGACTTTGATAAGAAAATTAAGCCATAGGCAGAGCTAGAGTAAGAAAAAGTGCATATGTTGATCCATAAAAACAAATAACTTGCCTCATTCATAGGTAGTATTCAAGCCTCATATGCACGGTTATACAATATTCTGGATTTCTTGGTAAAGGCCCATAAGAATCCCATCAGTTGGCTCACTCACTAAAGCCAAAACTAGGAAGCAGGTCAGAAAGGATATAGAGGAATACTTGGAGTAGTTGGGACAAACTGCCACCAAGGAGGACTTGGAGGTGAATAGATAGAATGTGCACAACTACATTGGTGGCCATGTCCAAGTGTGAACAATG
This sequence comes from Pinus taeda, assembly GCA_000404065.3. Lineage (NCBI taxonomy): Eukaryota > Viridiplantae > Streptophyta > Pinopsida > Pinales > Pinaceae > Pinus > Pinus taeda. The sequence goes on from APFE031363975.1 coordinate 39,194, forward strand.
TTTCTCATGCTTCAGAAGAAAGTAGAAACTCATTCTGAACCATTTTACTAGGATTCCATGGAGGCTAGAATCTATTTCCAGTGAGACACCATCACACATTATGGGGATGTTATCACACAATACCAAGCTTGCCACCAATATGTGACTGAGAAACATCAAGTGGAAGTTGTTGTGCTTGAGTTCTCCCAAACTCAAGCATGGTAGTTCTTTTTCTTGTTAGGGTTTCTAGTTGGCTCTACCCTATTTTATTTTAAATGGGCATGAGTGTAAATTGTAATATTATTTTGTAATTAATTTGTAAGTGGAATTCCAATGTCAATATTGAAATGCGAAGAGTCATGATGTAATGTAATGAGTTATTTTGTAAAGAACTTGAAGAGTCATGAAGGTAGTCCAAAAGTCACAAAGGGGAGTTGAAGGGTCAGCCCCTCTTGTTATAAATAGAACCTTATAACTCATGTAAACAGCTTTTGGGAGCCAAGGTTTTCACTAGGGTTAGGCTTAGAGTTGGGATCTTGGGAGTTTGTGAGAGCCTTGGCTTCTCCATAGCATAGAGGAAGTATGTTTCTTTGGAGGAGCAAATGATGTTGACTTCACGTTCCACTATTGGGGCTAGTGGTCTATCAATGGTGTATGTATGATTGGAACTTTCACTTAATAAAAGATCAGAGCCGACACATTTTCATGCATATGTTGTAAATGTAGTAGGACTATTCTTGTTATGTTTGCAATGTATGTTATTTAACTTATGCTTATGGTTATCAAATATTTTGTTTGCATTGGTATGAATCCTACTGAATGCTTGTTATTCTCTTAATTCATCACTGTTAACTAGTGAACTATTTCGCATATTATCTTATGATGTCATTATGCTCATATGTTCCTTTCAAGTTGCATACTATTATGGAATTTTAAGGGGTTCACTTATTTTCCCTTCCGTGTGGCAGAACATTCATGCATCACACTTGACTCTCCACAGGGTCACATATTTGTTTCCACCAAAGTCACTATACATCACTCTATACATAATTGCATCCAAGGAATATCATTAGCACCCATTGTATAGGAAACCAGTTTGTATTCTGGATGTGACTCCTACACCAAACGGTGTGAGGTATAATTGGGACTTCATATCAGGGAGATCCCTTGAATGCTGGCGGTAACAACACTATAAACATTATGTTATAAGCCTAAGGGGCCTAGTCAGAGTCATAGGTAGTTAGAGAATCAATAAAGCCATTAAGTAGTTATCCACATTAACAATAATTGTATGTGGTTGACCTGTATTATAGAAAATGGACTATAATTAGTTTTAAAAGAGCCATAGTTGATAAATAAAATGGTTAACCTGTGTTATGCAAGGGACCACTAGTATTTAGGGTTTTTTATGTCATTAAGCTATAAATAATCTTAGTTAGTATCGGAAAGATCACCGAGTCTTATTGTAATTGAGCTTTGCTCTCTTGGAGATTTCCCCCTTGAAGAGGCAAGTGAAAAAAAGAATCTTTTGAATAATAAAATGTCTTGCAATTTGTCTCACTTCATGTGAAAATTATGTATTTTGGGTTATATTGCTTCGTATTTCTAGTATTCTGAATTTCTTACAGGTATAGAGCATAACATGTTGAATCTAGCGGGAAGTTTTTGATGTACCTGCAACCTCAACAACCAATACCCCAAGTGAAAAAATCTTGATAAAAACACATTGAAGATGAAAAAGCACTAAACAAGATGAATCTAAAAACAGGAGAAGTTGCATGTGAAGTGGCACTCTCAGCGTGCGGCGGGCCTAAAAAGTGAGTTTAGGGTTGAAATGGAATAGAGGGTACCATGATGAAGATGATGTGGTCATGATCCTTGTTTCTGTCATGATTTTGAAAATGGAGGTCATGAGCTCTTGTACTAGGCTCCAGAAGATGACAAAGAGGGTGATATATAGGGAAAAGTGGGACATATTCCACTTAATTTGTACTTGTTATTTTGGGAGGTCAGAGCTATTCCAGGAGTTTTTTCCTACTATTGTGGTCATCATGTTCACCTGGGTAGTGCGAGAGTAGAGACGGGTTAGAACACGTAACCCTAACTTTGTCATTTTGGTAGACTAGGCTAGGTAGGTCGTATAGGGGTGACTTGTACGACATTTTTTAGGGAAAAAATTAACCACTTGGGTGGCTGACTTTTAGTCACTTTGTCTCCGTGGGTTTCCCGTGGAAACCCGAAAAGTCACCACGGGTCTACTAAGGTCATTTACACTGTTAGTGCGGCTTAGGGGACTAAAGAAGTGAGGTCGTTGGTTGGACAAAACCATGGCTAAGTCATCTAAGGTTGCGTCATTGACATGCTTGTAATAAGAACATGTGTGCAGATGGTGCATCTTCTCAACAAGAATATGCCCAACCGAGTATTCGACATCGTCGCGGCTAGTGGCTTGAAAAACGCACAACACGTGCATTTTTTCGAAAAAAAGATGCACAACCCAAACACATGCTATTGGTACAAACATGCAGATGTGTGAGAGAGGTTTTTAGTAGCCTTGGGGGCTAGTTTTTTTAATTTTGACATCCTTGATGGCATGATCAACATTATATTGAGAGAGCATGATTGACAACCTTTGCACAATACGATTGCAGGGGATGCTGCTACTGGTAGGATGCTAGCTGTTATGCTTCTTAACCTGCAAAGCAATACCGAACAGAGAATATGCGAGATAAATACCCAGAACACAGAATATGCGAATAAAAATATACCCAGAACACAGAGTAGCAATGATTTTATTACTCAGAGAGAAATGTTCACAGGCCTCTTCGAGGGGGCAACCTCCAATAGAGCAGAGCTCGATTACAAAACAAGACACGATACTCCTCGCAGGGAGTCTCTATCCTTTATATATGACTCATACATGTAATACCATGGATCAATACCATGGGTTTTATTAATACCATCTATCTAATAATAGGCCCATTTGCAACTAACTGTGGTCCTGTCATTAATAGCGGGTTAACCACTTACAATTATTAATATGGGCTTTATTGACTCTTTATTATGACGTGATCCCACTTCATAAATAAGGGGGTTAGGGTGGGCCCTAACATGCCCCCCCCTTAAGAATAGCCTTGTCCTCAAGGCTGAAGCTGCGGAAACTGCTGAAGAATAGTGGCTAGTTCCCAAGTTGCATCTTTCGGAGAGGTGTATTTCCACTTGACGAGGACTTCCTTAATCACTCAGCCACACAAGGGCCATTCTCGTGTGTCCAGAACCTGTTCAGGTTGGAGCCAAATTGACCCTTCCTCGTCCAATTCAGGTAGACTAGTTTAAATTTTGCAATTGTTCTCAATCACTTTCTTGAGGCATGAGACATGGAAAACTGGATGGATTTTTGTAGTAGGCGGAAAAGCCAACTTGTATGCTACTTCACCAATGCGCTGAAGTACTTGATATGGTCCGTAGAATTTTGGAGATAGTTTCTGACAACCCTTGTCTTTGAGTGATGTTTGCTTATATGGTTGCAGCCTCAAAAATACCTGATCCCCTTCTTGAAATTGGCGCTCTGAGCGATGTTGGTCTACCTGTTGCTTCATGCGGTTTTAAGCTTGATGAAGGTTCTCTCTAAGATGGGTGAGCATGGTTGCACGGTTTTGTAGGAGTTGATCCACTGCTTGTACCTTTGAGCATCCCTTGATATAAGAAGTAGGGGAAGGAGGGAGTTGACCATATACTACTTCATAGGGAGTCATTTTGGTGGTGGCATGATAATTGGTGTTATACCACCATTCCGCCAGAGGTAACCACTGTACCCAAAGGTGTTGCTTTTCTGAAGTGAAACACCTAAGGTAGGTTTCTAGGCATTTGTTGACAGCTTCGGTTTGACCATCTGTTTGCGGATGATATGAAGTACTAAGTTTGAGTTGAGTGCCTTGTATTCTGAAGAGCTCCTGCCAAAAATTACTGGTGAAGATTGGGTCGCGGTTGGACACAGTAGAAGTGGGCATGCCATGCAAATTGAAGATCTGATCCATGAAAGTTTGGGCAACCAACGTTGGTGTAAATGGTTGGGGTAGGGCGCAGAAATGAGCATACTTCGACAGTCGGTCCACAACCACCATGATGACTGACTTGTTCCCAGACTTTGGAAGACCTGTGATGAAATCCATGGAGACCTCCGTCCAAATTGACGCCGAAATGGGCAATGGTTGTAATGTGCCTGGTGTGTTGACTGTTTCCCCTTTGTGGCGTTGACAGACGTCACATTCTGCTACGAAAGTAAGGATGTCCTGTTTCATACTGGTCCAAAAAAATGATCTTCTGGTGCGAGCATACGTCTTCTGAAAGCCCGAATGTCCTGCAATGGGCAATGAGTGCAATTCTGCCAAAATGCGACTTTTGAGGGTGGATGTTGGTGATATTACGACTCTGTCCTTGTAGCAAAGAATATCATTCTACCACGAGTAGCCCTTGCTGGAATTAGGATCCACCTGCAATTGAGAAATAAGTTGGGAGAGCCCTGGATGTGAAAACCATTCCCTGCGAGCCTCTTCAATCCAGTCTGGAATTGGGAGGGAAATTGCGAGCAGAGTACTTTCCTCCTCAAATTGGCGCGACAATGCATCTACTACCCGGTTGTCTTTCCCTTTCTTGTAAATGATCTCATAATCATATCCCAGCATTTTGGCTAGCCACTTGTTTTGTT
>APFE031363992.1:0-15515 GCA_000404065.3 Pinus taeda
CTTTCTCTCTTTTTGAAGTTTGACATGAAGAGCAAAGGTTTGAGGCTTGACAAGGAGGACAAAATGGCTATTTAACTGCAGATAGCCATGGTGACAAATTTCAGTGTAACACATGCTTACTGGTGTTGTGTTAGGACAAGAATTCTGGGCAGAGGCGGTCGAGACTATGTGTTACCTGGTCAACATATCACCTTTATCAATGTTGGAGGATAAGAATCCACAAGAGGTATGGATTGTTAAGAAACCCTCTCTTTCACATCTAAGGGTATTTGGATGTGATGCATATGTACATGTTCCAAAGGAGAAAAGAACAAAGTTGGGTAGTAAATCTAAAAAGTGCATCTTTATTGGGTATAAGGATGGTTTAAAGGGTTATACACTTTGGAACCCAGTAACCAGGAAGGTTGTGTATAGCTGAGATGTGGTGTTCAGAGAGGTGAAAGATGTTATTAAACATGAATTCCAACCTAAGGAACATGAGAAGATATAGTTTGAGCTAATGGAGGAAGAATCAGACTCTACAATAGAAGAGGAATCAAAAGATGAAGAGCCACAAAATCTAGTTGTGAGAATATTAGTTCGAGAAAGAAGGCAATTAGAAAGGTATAGTCCATATAATTTTTTTTCAAATTTTGCTTTATCTATTACTAATGATGATCCTAGAATTGTGAAGGAAGCAGGAGATTTAGAGGATGACAAACTGTGGAAAGAGGCCATGGTTGATGAAATGACATCTTTGCAAAAAAAATGAGGCTTGGGATCTGTTGTAGTTACCGACTGGAAGGAAACCCATTGGCAGCAAATGGGAGTTCAAGAAGAAGAAAATGTAAAAGGCAAGGTGGAGAAATACAAAGCTCAGTTGGTAGAAAAAGGTTATTACCAAGTTTCGGGAATTGATTTTGGTGATATTTTTTCTCCTATTTCCAAGGTAGATTCTATTAAATTACTTTTATCTTTTGATGCTACTTTTTATTTTGAGGTAGAATAGATGGATGTGGAGACAACATTTCTTCACGGGGATTTGAAAGAGGAGATCTACATGAAGCAACTTGAAGGCTTTGCAATGAAGGGTAAGAAAGAACTAGCATGCAAGTTAAAAAAGTCTCTGTATGGGTTAAAACAGTCGCCAAGGATGTGGTATCGGAAATTTGATACATTTATACGGGCATTTGACTTCACCAGAAGCAAAGTAGATCACTGTGTGTCTTTTAAATTAATTGGTGATTGTGTTATTTATCTGGTCTTGTATGTGGATGATATGTTGCTGGTTGGAAATGACAAATAAATTATCCATGATTTTAAGACCCAATTGTCCTCCAAATTTGACATGAAAGATTTTAGTGCTGCAAACTATATTTTGGTCATGGAAATTAAAAGAGATCAGGAAAAGAGGAAGCTCTAGTTAAAACAGAGGAAGTATGTTGAGACAATACTGCAGAGGTTTAATATGTAGGATAGTAAACCAGTGAAGGTTCCTATTCCTATAGGTGTAAATTTATCTACTAAAGAGTGTCCCAAGACAGAAGAAGAGGCAGAGGGCATGTCCTGTGTTCCATATGCAAGTGCAATTGGTAGCTTGATGTATGCGATGGTATGTTCTAGACCAAACATTGCACATGTAGTGGGAGTATTGACCAGGTTTATGTCAAAACCAGGGAAGGAGCACTGGACAATAATGAAGTGGGTTTTCATGTATTTGTGTGGCACTGGTGATTATGGTTTTGTGCTACCAAGGAAGACCAAGATTGGATAGAGTTTTGGATATTCGTGTCTTTGTTGATGTAGACTAGTCTGGAGATCTAGATAAGAGAAGATCTACAAGTGGGTATGTTTTTAACCTATTTGGAGGTGCAACCAGTTGGATGAGTAAGAAACAATTTGTAGTGGAACTATCAACCACAAAGGCAAAATACATGGCAACCACTCATGCAAGCAAGGAAGCAGTTTGGTTACAGAGATTGTGTTCAAGTATGGGGTTAGTACAGGGAGTTATAAGGATAAAGTGTGATAGCCAAAGTGAAATTTTCTTGGCAAAGAACCTTGCTTATCATTAAAAGTAAAAAGCACATTGATGTTCAGTATCACTTTGTCAGGGATATGATAGAAGACAAAAAGGTGTTGCTAGTAAATGTGGACACTTTGAAGAATACCACAAATGCATAGACAAAATCTGTGAGCTCTGAGAAGTTCTCTTGGCGTAGAGAAATAATGGGCATTGCAAGGCTAGATAAATGACTAATCTCTCTTGTGGCCTCCTCTGGGAAGAAAACGACATATGGGAGAATGTTGGGTTGTGCTATATTCTTTCCATGACTAGCCTCCCTAGTTTACCGGGGGGTTTCCGCCCCCCCTTCGTTCTGTCAATTGCGTAGTGGGGGGGTTACAGGGGGTTTAAGGGGGGCAGTCAGCCCCCTTCTATGAGGTTCAGGACAGCGGGCCAAGGAAATTTTTTTTGGACTCTATATTAGGTGGGCGGACCTACCTATGGTTTTGTGCATGGTTTTTGCACATGGTTTTGGATGCGATGGTTTTTGTTCCATGGTATTGGATGCTTCAACTTGTATATATATGTATTGTAACATTGAAAGGAACATAATGAAAAATCAATCTAGTAATCCTAGTTTTGGGATCCAGGGGAAATCTCTATGTATATTTGTTTTATGTGTTGTACTCTTTCTATTTTTTATTTTCTATGTTTTATAATTTGTATGCAGGTAATATTTGCATGAGAATAAAACCTACAATTGGTAACTCACCATTGTCTTCATTTTTTGTAATTAAAATGTTGATAGTGATGAATATGAAGAAAATGAGAATATGTCAAAAGGATTATTAGGAAAAGGACTAGCTAAAAACAAATCTTCCTTGAGTGCCCTTTTCATCTGAGTAAATGATAATCTTCATTGCACTATCCATCTAACTTATTGATACTTCTTAAGCATATTTGTGATATCCTTCACTATTTTTTAATAGGTAGGAATAAGATTCCTTAAAAAAATAATTTTGTTGAGAAATATCGTATTTCATTTTCATTTATGGAAAAAATTATCTCTTGAATAGAAAAAAATATTTTGTGATAAATTTTAACTCCATATTTAGAAACAATACTTCAGCAACATGGTTGGCATTGATGTCAAAAAGTCAATATGATTGTGATGTTTCCATTTGATGTTTGTAGCGAAGGTGAAAAAGGATGTGGAGGTACTTGGAAAGGTTCAACTTATGATCAGGAGGTTGGGTGGGCTCTGGAGGTGTTTGAAGAGAAGTTGTAGTTGTCTAGTAGAATTCTGAGGAGAGCCTTTAACAAAGTTACTGATAAAATGAGAATTATTAGCTAGAAATGAGAACTATAGCTTAAAAAGCCCAAAAAAACATGAAAAAGAACTCAAAATTGAAAAGTGCTCATGCTGCATCAAGATTTTTTTTTTTTGAGGTAAATTTTCAACAATTTTTAAAAATAATAGTAAAAGCCAATAAAAGCCATTCTTTTTGTGCAAAAAACACCCTGAAAAGGAAAGTGTTGATGTTGGAACAACGTCTTCTTTTGAGGGGTACATTTTCAACTTTTTTTTAGCAATGGAATTAAAGATAAAATATCATGACTTCGAAAAACCTTAAAATTCCAACAATTTTCAGGCATGCCATTAAAGATAAATACTACATCTCTGAAAAACATTAGAATTCCAACAATTTTCAATCATGTTGTTAAACATAAAATACTTATAGTTTTTTCAACCATAGCATCAAAGATAAAATATCATCACTTCGAAAAACCTTAAAATTTTGACAAATTCTCAATTATGGAATTAAAACTAAATATCATGACTACAAAAAAGCTTAAGTTTTCAATATATTTCAACCATGACATTATGGAAAAAATTATATGACTAAAAGAAACTTTAAAAGTGAACACCTGAATGAAAGAGTCATTATACCAAGAGTAATTTATTTTTTAAATGTTAAAATTATAGCTATTTTAAAATCATAACCTAAGACAACTTGACAGATTGTAATGAAAATTTAAAAATAAAAAATAAAATTTACATGCTGTGCAGGTGAACTCGGCCTATTGTAATGAAACCTTAAAAATCAACCATGAAATTGACATGTTGTGGGGGCATACTTGATCCATTATAACGGAAACTTTAAAATCAACTATTAAATTGACACATAATAGGGTCACGTTGCTAGTCAAGGATTGACACAAACTCTACAGGAAAAAAAATAAAAAAATAAATACAAATGAAAAATACAAATCAAAACAAAAATTAAAAGATTGAAAAAGATTAAAAACAAAACAAAAAAACAAAAAGTTTTAAAACATAATAACTAATAAATAAGAAAATCTATTATTACAGTAAAAAATAAAAAAATGACCAAAAAAATACAAACATAAAAAATATATATAAAAATATCTCTTCGATGAAATCAAAAATAAGTTCGAGGTCGTCGTTTCAACACTTACTAATAATAGTTCATCATCTAAGGTAGAGATAGAAGCATTTATATATATATATATATATAATAATATATACTATATATAATAATTATAATATATATTATAAAACCAAAAAAAATCGGAGCATAAAATTGTTAAAATAACCAAAATTGACTCATAAAACATAAAAATCTTAAAACCACAAAAATAAGTAAATAAAAAATAAGAAAATAAAAAAATTAACAATAAATAATAATAAATAATAAAATAGACATTTAAAAAATATTAAAAAACAACAAACTAAAATCATTTTAAAATATCTAAATCAAAAAATATTTAAATCATAAAAAAGGATAAATTAAAAAATTTTATTTAATCCTAAAGTAAAAATAATAATAATAATTTAAAGAATATATTAAAAACAGTAAAACAAATTTTAAAAAATAAAAACATTAAAAAAATTAAACAAAAACACTTATAACAAATTAAAAATAGAGAAAACATCATTGAAATAAAATATAATAAGAAAAATCATTAAATAAAAAAAATAAAAATTAAAAGTAAAATGAAAAAAAGACCACTTAAATATTGTTTTTGTTAAGTTTAGTAGGACTACATCTTCATCATGTCCAATATATCACCCCGAATAGGGGGAATTGAATTGGTGACTTCACATCAAGGAGTGTATTAATAGAGCATCTGATCACCGTCTATCCAAGACCCATGAACAAAAACCTACTTAAAAATTTAGAAAAATGAAAAAAAGTATATTGAAACTATAAAAAGAGAATGCTGCTTTGGCCCCTAGCTAATAGAGAGATGCCCGATGGCTAGGGAAGCTAGCCCCAATGCCCATTCGCTGACCCTATGAGGACCCTTCAACCCACTACTAGCAGAGGGCCAATTCCCAGAATTGGCCTCACCAGTGAGGGCAAAGAGTGCCATTAAAAACAAACAATGTTTTTTTTTTTTTAATTTATATATATCATATATATAATATATAATATTGATAAGTTAATTTTATTTGATTGTTTTAAACATATTTTTAAATGTTTTTAAAATTTTTTTTTGGTGTTTACATTTTTATTAAATGTTTTTATTTGTTTATTCATTTATTTCAAATTTCTTTTCACGTTTGTTTACTTGAATATTTTTTTGTTTTTAATTTTAATGTTCATTATTTTATTATTTATTTTTCTTGAATATTATTAGTTAAATTTTAAATTTATGTTTTTTTAAACGTTATCTTTTTCTTTCCACTTTTTTAAAATTGTTTGTAGTTTAATTTTTTAATTTTATGTTGTTTGTGTTGTTTTTTTTTAAAACATTTTATCTTTTTTGCGTTTCCTTTTTTTTAAATTGTATGTTTTTTAAACATATTTTTTGTTATTTTTACTTACCAATTTATGTGAATATTTTTGGGGAAAAAATATTTAATTGTCATTATCTTTGATAAATAAAATCATCAAAATTTGTTTATTTTTCAGATTTTTTTCAATTTTTTCAATGATGGGGGAACATTAATTAATATGTCATTTTTAGGAAAAATGTCATAGAAATACATATTTTTCCCCATTATATCATAGCAAATGCCGTATTTTTTCAAGCTTTAGAATATATTTGTATTGACAATTATTTTTTGTATTGAATATTAATTAATGAAATACAAATATATAAAAATATATTAACTTCAAATATTTTTTTTGAACTATGCAATTTTTTTTTTTTTTAAATGCCGCAAAGAAAAACAGAAAACATAAGTTTGGGAAACCCTTAAAAAACAAATATATTAGGACTGAAAATAAGAGGAGGAATAAGACAACTTGAAAGATGGTTAATAATCAACATTTAAAAGATTTGTCCATACTTAGGACATATGAGAATTTAAGGTGTTGAAAATATGTCTAAAAACAAAGAATGATGCTACTTTCAAAATCCGCATGAAAATCACCAACTTTAAAAAAATATATCCATACTTAATATATCAAAAATATTTTGAGTGTAAAAAATAAGTCCCCAAGAAAAGCGGTTGATGTTGCATCAACACTTTTCAAAATTGGCATGGAAATCACTAAGATTTTAAAAAAATTTGCATACTTAATACATAAGAAAATTTAAAGTGTCAAAGTTGTACTCCAAAAAAAAAGGTGTATTCTAAATCAACACTTTTCAAAATCAGATGATTGTTTGCAACTCTAAAAACGTGAGAACTTAGTATAGTTCCCATTTGATAGGTAACTATATTTCCTATGATTTACCTCAAATTATACCATCTTCACTGGGAATCTAACTTGCACAAAGTGATGATTTTACATCTTCACTAGATGATCAAATCTGTCCCTGTAATAATCTATTTTGGGAGTTAGGCCTATCCCCACGATGATGCTTATAGGTGAAGGAAATTAAAAAATCATGGGCCAATCCATTGAATTTCCCAAGTCAATGATGTGATCAAAGGATCTTAATGTCTATTTGACCCAGTCAACAAAATCCAACAATAAAACCCATGGATTTTCCTTTGGTAATAATAGGGTGGAGAAGCTATAAATGGTTAAGGAGATCAATAAGTTTTGGTGTGGATTTAATGAGATCCATTAGCTCTAGAATCAATAGTCCACATAATTATTTTTGAAGTTTGTTTTACTTTATTCTGGACCAGGTGTGAGGAAGTGAAAATGGTCATTCACCTTGGATCAACTAGTTCTAAGTTCATCCTCTGTAATTGAGTTGAACATCTGATCTATAATGCTAAGTCCTATCTGCATAAATGTTTAACAATTGTAGGATTAAGTGCACCAATGTGAAAGGGTCACATCTAACTATGCATTAAATGATATGAACAAAATTGGTCCAACGTTCTAATTGTTTGGTTTTGGTATAAAGTGCATCCTTTGATATGTTATGAATAAGCATAGTTTTGGATCAATTGAATATCAATGAACCCTTTATAGTCATGGAAAAATCAAACTATTATATACATTGTTTTTAATTGCTATTCTTTTCTTTAGACTTCTATAATTTCTGAAGCTTCCTTAGACTTATGCACACCATATAATAACTATTAAGATCCTTAGTTCTATTAAGTGCGACTATAGGAGTAGAAGTATCAGGTTAATGTCGAGGTTCTGAGCATGGTTGACAAAGTTTTATTTCTTATTTTGTAGAAACATAGAAGGATCCGATGCAGAGGTTGATGACTATGCATGTGACATATTGTGATTGTTTTTCAGATATATTCACAAATATATGGTTGAATACGTGATGATATATTGATTTGGTTTGTACACACATACATTAAAATTGTGCACATATTTAATGAAATGAAAAATATCTTATTTGATGAAGCCACACTAACTTACTTCTTTATGTGCACCATATAGTTGGCATGCTTAGATCTATTTAAGAACAGTTGAAGTATTAGTTTGACATTGATGTGCATGATTGACAGAGGTATGGTAGAGTTTGTATGTTAATATACTTCTTTCGGGGGTTGAGATCTATTTGTGAATGCATAGTGCAGAGATTTGTGCCTTTCTCACAAAGGAAAAAGGTTTTTTTATGAAAATTTATTGCTCTAAGAGATTGTTGTGTGCATAGATCAAAACCTTATTCACCAAAATAAGGGTAGAGATTTTTCTATCACCAAGTGTGGCTATGAATTTGATGTGTGGGATGCTGCTGCTTGTCTTTTGATGCATCCCCATCTTGCAGAGAGGTTGTATGTAGGATTAAAGACAAACACTAAGTATATTTATTCTTAAAGTTTTCATGTAAGGTTTATGTTGGAGCCCAAATATTATTTCTATGATGATTTAGTAGTTGTAGAAGAGATGTTGGAATATTTTCAGAATAATGTGCTTATTGCATGGGTTTGACAGTCATTAGTGAAGCAAGATAGTGAATTCAAACTTGTTCATGGGTTGTCATTATTTATTGCAGTGATCAAAGTTCAATTTCAAAGGATTATTATGACAAAGCCCTTAGTTAACCAACACTTTTTGTAGCATTGATTCTTGTAGATACTTGTGATTATGTTGCTTTGAGCTAGTTTCTACTTGTCATTATTATGTAGAATATGTTTTGCAAAGTTATTGGTTGATGGTGGTTTCTCTATTGATTGTTTTGGAAGTTGTATATTGAAAATAACATTTTCTTTTGTTTTGATGAGAATGGTGTTTTATGTGGTCTTAGTCTGAATTGTTTTGATGAAATGTGGCCTACTAGATTTGTGATCATTATAGGTGGTCTCGGTGTGAAATATTTTGAAACATTGATCACAAGGAATCAATTAAAGGAGTTACAACTTCCTTCCAATCGTAGTTGGAGAAATCATTGGAGGTAGAATCCTCCAACAAGTGGGAGTTTGCATAGTGGTAAAAGGATACACCAATGCAATATGTAAAAGGAAAAAAAAATCCTTTTACATCTTCATCCAATAATAATAAAAAACTAAGCAGACAACAATAATGATGGTTTTTTCCCAGATGGGTTTTCCACCTAAAAATTTAGTCTATATGTGATGATGTGCCTATTAGTATATTGATGTGCCTTTATGATTCACATGCTTATCATAGTTTACATATGTTATCTGTATATACTTAATTCAATTGTTTATTAATTTTGTAATGAAAATTAAAATTAGTATCTGTATGAAATACTAATTCACCCCCCCTCAATATTTCTAAAAATTGGTATCAGATCTAGGTCCTTCAAGAAGTAGTTGATTTCTACAAAGAAGATCCATCATAATTAGAAGCCAATACAATGTCTTCTCAACCAAGCCACGTCTAGTAAATGGAAAAAAATTCACATTTTGGAAGATTAGAATGAGGTATTATTTGAAATCTCTTGGATTTTATGTTTGGGGAGTAGTAGAATATGAGTACAAATATCATAGATAGATGATGTAGGAAAGCAACAATATGGAAACAATTCCAAAAAATTCAATGTTATTCAAGGCGGTCTTACAAAATCAGAATTTGTGAAGGTAATATAGTACAACACTGCAAAATAAAATGAGACAAATTGGTTTATAACTATGAAGCAGATACAAAAGTAAAACGTGCTAAGTTACAATCATATATAATTCAATATGAAACTCTTAAAATTCAAGAAGATGAAAGTGTTTCCTACTTTTTCCTTAGAGTAGATGAAGTAGTAAATATTATGAATGGTCTTGGTGATAAGTTTGAGGACTACTATTGTTGAGAAGATATTAAGGTCATTACCTCCGAAGTTCAATGCCAAAGTTTCATTAATTGAAGAAATGAAAGACTTTGGTGATAAATTATCCATAGAAAGATTCCATGGGACATTGATAGCCTATGAAATGAGGAAAAAATGGGACCAATGAGAGGTGAGAGAAGTTTTCTTCAAAACTACAAGAAAAGGTAGAAAAAAGAAAGAACAGGGTAACACTAGCAATATCTTAGTTGAAGAGGAGGAAAACTTCGTTAGGAAGCTGCAAACAAGAACCAAAAAGTTCAAAGGTAAGCTCCCATTCAAATGTTTTCCTCGTGGAAGGGTTGGACAATATGTTGCTAAATGTCCATACAAAGACAATGTTGAAAATGGAAAGAACCTTTGTAAAAAAAATTCCAAAAAGAATTTCACTAAAAAGAAGAGTTTTTATTCCCATGAAGATAGTGAATGTTCATCCAATGATGAAGATAATTACCATAACTCTAATAATGAATACAAAATCCTCATGGATTTTGATGATCGATTAGTGGGTGAAACAAATAATTGTGATTCAAATGATTTTATGGATGCATTGAAAGAGATTGACATGCTAAAAAGTATAAACAAAGACCAAGAAAAGCAAACCAAAATATATAAAGAGGATAAATTTGTTGAAGAAATGACCAGGTTAAAGGTTTTTCTAGAAGAGGATAAAAGAGAAGAGGAAATAATAAGGAAATTGTAGCAAGAGAAATAAAGAAACTATAATAAATTAGAACCAAAAATTGTAGGACTGAGGAAAGAACTTGGGAAAGAAAAGGCTCAATTAAATCTAAATCTTTAGTTTACAAAGGGATCTAAAACACAGGAGAAGATTATCAATGATAAACATTATCTATTTATGAAGATAGGTCTTGGATACAATGCAACTCAAAATAAAAACAACAAAGACTCAAATCCTATAATATCAATTGGCTCAGGTACAAAGAGTTATGCCAATGTTGTAAAGGGAATCAATGGTTAAGGCAAAAAGGATCAATAAAAGTAGGATGAATCAAGCCATGCAAACATAATATTAAGGAGGAAAACAAGACCAGAGAGGTATTCTTTCTACAATTAAGATACAAGTAATCAAAGGAAATGCTTCACTCCTAGGTACTCATATTTCTTTTATGGTCACTGCTTTACTTGTCATAATTTTGGTTAGAAATCCATTCACTATCTCGCATACGAAACTGTCAAGACTAGAGAGGAAAGAGCTAACTATAACTTAAATAGTATAGGCTAGGAATTCCTTTAATAATTATTTATCTCCTCTTATGGATGAAATTGAATGCTATATATGTGATAAATTTGGGCATGAGGAAAGTGAATGTAGAAGCATATTGGTACCATCTTATCAGCATGAATGAAAGACAAAGCCTCCTAATGTTTGAAAAGGAAAATTCCTTCTTGAAAATAGTGTGGTTTAGTTCTATATGCTAGGGATCAAGAAAACATGTGGCATATTTACAATGTCTTCTTGAGACACATGACATGCGACATAAACAAATTTGTCTCTTTTAATGAAGTTAAGAAAGGAAATTTTATTTTGGTAATAATTTCCCTGCTACTATTAAAGGAAAAGGATCTGTGGTCTTAAGAGGTAAAACCAAAGCTCAAAATGTCTTGTTTGTATATACCTTAAAACATAACTTGTTGAGTGTTTATTAAAAGTGCGACAAAGGACATGAAGTTATTTGTAGGTCTAAAGGATGTTTAGTCAAAGAATTGGACACATGTAAAACTATTATCAAAGCAACCAAGACTCCATATAATGTATACATCTTAGAAAGAGAAAATGGACATTTATATTTGAGAAAGAATAAAGAAAGTTGGCTATCGAACAAGAGGTTGGGACATCTCAGTTTTAGTCAACTAGTTAAATTAAGCAATAAGGGAGTTGTACATGACATGAAAAATATCATACCTCCTAAAGATAGCATTTTCAAATCCTATCAATTCAATAAGTAGTTAAGAGTTAAATTCAAAGAAAAAGAGTACTCTTAAGAAATATCACTACTTGAACTGATCCATACAAAATTATGTGGAATAATGAAGAAGAAAAAAATTTGATGTGAGAATCATTTTATGTTATTAATTGATGACTACACTAGAATCTCTTGGGATAGTTTGCTAAAATCTAAAGATGAGGCTTTTGAGAAATTTAAAATATTCAAGGCTTTACTTGAAAACCAAATGGATATAAAAATCAAATGTCTCAAATATGATAGAGTGGTGAATTCATATAAGATGAATTCGTTAATTTTTGTGATCATAATGGTATCAAAAGACAATTCTCTATAGCTGAAACTCCTCAACAAAACAAAGTTGTAAAAAGAATGAACATAACTATTCAATAAATGGCTCTTGCATTGCTTGATGAATATATAGTGTCTAATACCTTTTGGCAGTAAGTAGTACAAAAAAAGTCAACATACTCAACAAAGCCCATGTAAGGGTTAAAAATTACAAAACACCACATGAATTATAGTATGACATACCTACAACTATTAAGTAATTTAAGATATTTGGAAGAAAATGCTATATCAAAATAAATGATGATAAACTTAACAAATTTGAACTAAGGGCATATGATGGCATTCTTCTCAGATTCTCCTCCATAAGCAAAGGGTACAAATGTTATAATAAAAAAGTTCATAAAATTGTTGAAAGCATGGATGATGTAATAGATGAAGGATCAATATGCCATAAAAGGAAAATACAATCAGATGATGAACATTTGTACAATGAAATCAAAGAAATTGTAGGGGGAGAAGAAGATGAACATCATATGAGGAAGAACAAGGAGAAAGTGATCTGAAAAATACCCCATCAAGGCATGTGAGGAAAAAATCATCCTGATATTAATATAATAAGTGATAAAGAGGTTGGAGTGCAAACTAGAAGGAAATTCATTGGTTCATCTAATCATTTAGTTTTCTATCTACAATTGAACCTCAAAATGTGCATTAAGAAAGTTAAGAAAAATGTTGGATTAAGGCCATGCATGAGGAAGTTAACCAAATTGAGAGGAATCATACTCGGGATCTAGTTCCAAGGCCACCAAAAAAAAGAAATAAGTACCAAATGTGTGTTTAAGAAGAAATTAAATGAAGATGGAAAATTAGTTACAAACAAGGCATGTCTTGCCTGCAAAGGGCATGCTCAATAGGAAGGAATATATTTTGAAGAAATATTTTCACCTGTGGCCTACCTCTAAGCCATCATAGTGTTCCTAGAATTTCGTAGTTTCCACAAATTTAAAGTATATTAGAAGGATGTTAAATCCACCTTTTTGAATGGAAATCTAGAGGAAGAGTCTTACATTGAGAAACCTAAAGGATTTATACTTGGTAATGATAAGAATATTGTATGAAAACTCAATAAAGATTTTTATTAGTTAAACCACGCACCTCAAGTTTGGTACTACCATCTTGAAAAATATCTTTAGCAATAGGGCTTCAAGAAATGAGGACCAAATATCAACTTATATATCAAAGTATATAGGGACAAAAACTTGGTGGCAGTCATTTATGTTGATGATATCGTGTTTGGTAGCAATGTTGACTTAATGAGTCAAGGATTTGCAGTAGCCTTGTAACCAGAATTTGAAATGTCCCTTCTTAGTGAGCTAACATTATTTTTTGGATTACAGGTACATCAAACTAAGGATTTCATATTTATCTCTCAAACTCAATATATCAAGGACATGTTAAGAAAATTTTATATGGAGTATTGTAAACCTATCTATACACCCATGATAACAAGACGCAATCTCAACAAAGACAATGATTCCCCAACAATTAATCAATCTCAAAAATTGATCTATGATTGGAAGTTTAATTTATCTTATATGATCTAAAGTGGATGCAGTTTTGCCTCTAGATCATAGTCTTCAAATTTAGTTAAAATTGGGATTAACTCGAAGTGCTCAACGAGACAATTCGAATGGTGTGAATGGCACATAAATTCGAGTTCAGATGAAGAAGTTAAGGCCAGTCAAAGTTTCAAGGAAAACTAGGGCAAAAATAGGAAAAGTCAAAGTCAAAGTCAAATATTCAAATTCAATGGTCAATGGTCAACCCAGGGTGATGTCAGAAGCACACGTGTCACCCTCGGAATGTGCCATATGATCAGAATGATGTCATCAAGGTTGGTGATGTGTCTAGATTTGATTGGTTCACATAGGCCAATCTGGTGTTGACACATGGCAGCCCGGATTTTCCCAGTATTGTCATGCAATCCCAAAATTTTGGGGGTCAAGGAGAATTGAACCCCTAACCTTTTGGAGTGGCAACAACTTCACCGGAGAAGTGCACCGATCAGGCTACAGTTCGGTCTTGTTAATAGAAAGGTTGGAATTGTATTAATCTTAGATAGGTGTTAAGCCACCGGAAAAGAGCCGGATGGTTAGGGTCAACCCCACGACCGCTGGTCCCTTAACACTTAATGCCATATCAAACCGCAGAATTAGAACGGAGTCAAACATGTGGTTACATATAAGCCATACATGATATATATATATATATATATATTATAAATATAATATATATATATATATAATATCTATATATTATAAATTATATAATATATATATAGATTATAATTAATAGTATATATATTATAGATATATATATATATATATATATCAATCATATCTTTGCGATATAAAATGCTGGAGTGTTGGGAAGGGGTTTCAACCCGCCGACCTCCCAATATATATATGTGCCTTCACAACAAAGCCATGACCACTATGCCATACGAACAGGCTTATTAACAAGCCGTTCCAAAACTTTGATAACATTTCATTACCGGTATAGTCTGCCAAGGAGCACGTGGTTTTCTAAGGTGATTTTTGTGTTCAGAGGTGGTTTTTTGTAGCAAAAAGGTGGCTTTTGCAGGTGTATGGTGGTTTTTGACGTTCTAGGGGGTCTGGAAGTCACTGTAGCCAAAAATTGTCGAGTTTACGCTCATTTGACTCAAAATTTCGAGCTAGATGCAGTGGTGATGTCCATTTTCTCATCTGAGACTCTGTTTTTGAGCTGATGCCTTTAACAACATATTAAAGACAAAATAAAGAGGCTAGCACTGGAAGCGAAAGGACTAGGAGGCATACCAAAAAGTTTGGTGAACTCCTTTATTAAATTTGGTTGTGTTGATGTGTTTAAATGTGTCTTCAAATTGTTTATGTGTTTATGTTATTCACAATCTTTTTGATCCGTTGCACTAAGTAACATAAGAGAATTCACACATATTTTATAATCCCTTTTTCATGAACGGATCAAGTGGTATCAGAGTAGCAAGGCTTTTGACGTTTGACAAGTTTGTGTGAAGATTTGGATGCTTACTAGGTTGAGGCTCAAACGAGGTGAAGGAGAGCTTGTTGGGGTGAATCCAAATATTGGAAGGGTCTTTTCACAAAGAAGGATGGCAGATGAAGCTCCACTTGGGTCAAACTCCCAATTCTTGGATTGTTTCATGGCGATACATGCCATGGTGGAAGAGATGTATCATGAGTTTAAAAAGGGTAAAGGTGAAGGCACTTCATCACCTAACCAGACAAAGCAGCAGAGGAACCTTTTCATTTTACTCCTTTAGATAAAGAAGATAAAGGAAAGGGAGAAAAGCCTCCTCCATCATCGTCTTCATCACTGTCTTCCTCTCATAAAAATAGTTCTTCTAAGAAGAAAAATAAAGCCTTTTTTATCAAATTAGATGTAAAGTTTGATTTTCCAATTTATGATGGAGAACTTAATGTTGAAAATCTTGATAATTGGATAAGGCAAATTGATGTATATTGTAGGGTGTAAAAAGTCGATTAATAAAGAAAGAAGATCCATCTTGCTAGCCTTCG
>APFE031363992.1:16552-35331 GCA_000404065.3 Pinus taeda
AAGATGTGTGGAAGACTGCTTTCAAAACAAAGCAAGGACTCTATGAATGGATGGTTATGCCTTTCGGCTTAACTAGCACTCTAGCCACATTCATGCGAGTCATGAATGATGTATTTAGACCATTCATTGATGATTTTGTAATAGTATATTTAGATGATATTCTTTTTTCAGTAGAACATGGGATGAACATGTTAAGCATGTAAAGAAGATTTTAGATGTTTTAAAAACAGAAAATCTCTATGTGAAACTATCAAAATGTGAATTCGGCATAACATCTTTAAATTATTTGGGTTATATTTTAGGGGGTGGTGAATTGAAGATAGATCCCTCTAAGGTCGAAGTCATTGTAAATTGGCCTAAGCCCAATACTGCTACAGAAGTTAGAAGTTTCTTAGGGCCAGCACAATATTGGAGAAAGTTTATTGCTAACTTTTCTTTGATTGCAGCTCCTTTACATGCTTTGACAAGTGTGAAACATGTGTTTTAGTGGGGAGGCAAACAATAGAAAGCCTTCAACACATTGAGAGAAAGGATTACTATAGTGCCAGTACTAGAATTTCCATATCTTCAACATCCATTTGAGATCGAGACAAATACAAGTGAATATGCCATGAGGGAAATGTTGATGCAACACGGAAAGCCTATATGCTTTCATTCTGAGACATTGACATCAACAGTAGTTAAATATCCTACATATGATAAGGAATTATATGCATTAGTTCAGAGGGTTAAGAAGTGAAAACATACATAATGGGTAAAGAAACAATCATACATACAATCATCAATCACTTCAATATTTACACTCACAAACCAAAATTGCAACAATCACGACATTACAGGTGGATGGGTTTTCTACATCAATTCATCTTGTTATCATATATAAGAAGGGCATACATGATAAGGTTGCAAACATGTTATCAAGACCAATCATAAATTCATCCACAATACTTAAGCATAGTTTAGTAATTCATGAAAGTTACATTGAACAATATGCTCAAGAGACAGATTTTAAGGATGCATATGCAACTTTAAGTCATGGCAAGTAGGTAGAAGAATTGGATTATTACATAAAGGACAAACTCTTATATAATTTGGGAAAGTTATGCATTCCACAAACTGAAAGAGTTAATATAATTTGAGAAGTGCATACTTCTCTCATATCAGGTCATTTTTGTGTAAGTAAGATAATTGCATAATTACAAAGATTCTGCTATTGGCCATGAATGAATGAGACAGTTTCTAGATATATTAAAGGATGTACTATATGTGCTACAAGTAAGCCAAGTAATAGAAAATTAGGCTTGTATACTCCATTACCAATTCCTTCTCATCCTTGGGAAAGTGTTTCGATGGATTTTGTTGGGGTATTGCCAAAGTCTAGAAAAGGTCATGATTATTTGTATGTAGTTGTGGATAGGTTCAGTAAAATGTGTATTTTGACACCATGTAATAAACAGGTCACAGTTGAACAATATACAAAGTTGTTCTTTCAAAATGTGTGGGTTCATTTTGGGTTACCCACTTCTATTGTATCCGATCGAGATTCTTGATTTGTCGAGAAATTTTGGTCAAGTTTGTGGGAGTTAATGAACACAAAGTTAAAGAAGAGCACAACATTTCATCCACAAACAAATGGTCAGACAAAAGTGGTCAATAGGACAGTGATACGGTTGCTTTGAGGATATTGCAGCAAGCATCCCAAACTTTGGGATGAGCATTTGTGTTATGTGCAACATGCTTACAACCATGAAAAGCATTCTTCTACTAAGAGATCTGCTTTTGAGACTTGTTTTGGTTTTACACCAAAGTCTCCCTTGGATTTTGTCTTTGGTAAAGACATAGCAGTTGATGGAAATAGTGGTGTGGACAAAATGGCCAAGTTCATTGAACAAATCCAAGAAATTCATCAGGTAGTACAAGAACAACTGGAAAGAAGTCAAGTAAAGTATAACGCGTGATGAAAAGCATCGAGTTGAGCATAGTTTTCAAGTTGGCAATCAAGTTTGGTTGTACATCAACAAGGAAAGATTGCAAGGGGAAGGTAAAAAGTTGAAACCAATTAGATATGGTCCTTTCAAAATACTTGATAAAATTGGGGAAAATGCTTTCTGCCTAGATCTACCAGCTTATATGTAGATCTATTCCATCATAAATGTTGAAAACTTGCAATTGTATGAACCTTCATTTATCGAAGATCCCGAAGAGCAAGGCCAACTACCTTCCAATGAAGATCTTTTTCCTGAGTATATTAATGAGCTATAGGAGGACATAGTTGTTGAAAGGAGGATAAGGACTTCGCGACAGGGAAATATTGAGTATCTTCGAGTTGGACTCAAAGGTACAAATCCAAGTAAAGCATGATGGATAGAGATTGGAAAAGTGAGGCAACTTTATCCTCAATTACTTGATAACTAAAACCAACTTTTGGTGGTCCAAAAGCTTCCAGTGGGGAGGAGTGATCCAAAATGGATTCAGTTTTTCCTTCAAATCAAAGTCTTCAAATTTAGTTCAAAGTGGGATCAAGTTGAAGTTCTCAACGATACAATTCCAATGGTGCAAATGGTATGTAAATTCGAGTTCAGAAAAAGAAGTTAAGGCCAGTCAAAGTTTGAAGGCAAACTAGGGAAAAAAGCAGAAAAGTCAAAGTCAAAGTCAAACAATCAAAGTCAACGGTCAATGTTCAACCCAGGGTGATGTTAGCAGGACACGTGTCATCCCTGGAATGAACCATATGTTTCAAATGATGTCATCAAGGTTGGTGATGTGTCATGATTTGATTGGTTCACATGGGCCAATCTGGTGCTGACACATGGTAGCTCGGATTTGCCCAGTATTGTCATGCAATCCCAAAATTTTGGGGGTTAGGGAGGATTGAACCCTTGACCTCCTAGAGTGGCAACAAATTTGCTAGAGAATCGCACCGATCGGGCTACAGTTCGTTCTTGTTAACGGAAAGGTTGGAATTGTATTAATGTTGGATAGGTGTTAAGCCACTGGGAAAGGGCCGAATAGTCGAGGTCAACCCCAGGACCACCGGTTCCTTAACACTGAATTCCATATCAAACCATCGGAATTAGAATGGAGTCAAAAACATGGTTACATATAAGCCATACACGATATAATATTTTATATATATTAATTATATATATATCCTAATCTATTTATATATTAATAATAATTATATATATATATAATTATATATATATATATATATAAATATATATATCATAATATAGCCATATGATATATCAACCATATCAAATATTAAACCTACGATATATATATCATACCTTTACGATATAAAATGCTAGAGTGTCAGGCGGGGGTTTCGATTGGCCGACCTCCGAATACATATATGTGCCTTAACAATAAAGCCATGACCTCTACGCCATAAAAACAGGCTTGTTAACAAGTCGTTCCAAAACTTTGATAACATTTCATTACAGGTATAGTTTGCCAAGGACTGGTTTTTGTGTGCAGAGGTGGTTTTGTGCAACAAAAAGGCAGTTTTTGCAGGTGTATGGTGGTTTTTACTTTCCAGGGGGTCTGGAATTCACTGTAGCCAAATATGGTCGAGTTTACACTCAGTTGACTCAACATTTCGAGCTGGATGCAATGGTGATGTACATTTTCTCATCTAAGACTCTGTTTTTGAGCTTGTGCCTGTAACAACATATTGAATACAAAATAAAGAGGTCAGCACTGGAAGCCAAAGGACTAGGAGACGTAGCCAAAAGGTTTGGTGAACTCCTTTATTAAATTTGGCTGTGTTGATGTGCTTAAATGTGTCTTCAAATTGTGTATGTGTTTATGTTATTCGCAATATTTTCGATCCGTTGCACTAAGTAACATAAGAGAGAATTCACACGTAGTCTATAATCCCTTTTTCATTAATTGATTATTATAGGTATTAGACAAAATATTATGCATATAGTTGGGATAGTCAGGTGATTTCAAGAAAATCATAAGGAGATTCATCTCAAAGCAGTCAAAAGAATATTCATGTATCTGTAGGGAACTCTAGACTTTGGACTATGCTATCAAAAGAATACATATTTTACACTTCAAGCATATACTAATCTCGATTGGGTTGGAAGCATTGATGCTTAGATGCCTACGATGATGTTGCTTTGAGCTAGATATTTTTTGTAATTATTATGTAGATATATGTTTGGCAGAGTTTTTGGTTGATGGTGGTTGCACTATTAAATATTTTGGAAGTTGCAAATTGAAAAATGATTTGCTTTTGTTTTGATGAGCATAGTGTTTTATGTGAGTCCAACTTGAAACATTTTGACGAAACATTACTAATTAGATTTGTGATTAATATAGGTGGTCCTAGAGTGAATTATTTTGAAACTTGGATCACAAGGAGTTAAAGGGAGTAGTGGTTTCCTTCCAGTAATAGATGGAGAATTTATTGGAGGTAGTAAACTGCAACATGTAGGAGCATACGCACTAGTAAAAGCATGCACTAGTGCAATATGTAAAAGAAAGAATTTTTAATAAAATAGAAGATGAGATAGACAAAAAAATGATGGTTTTTCCCATTTGGATTTCCCCAAATAATTAAGTGTCTCTATGTGATGATTTTCTTATTGGTCTATTTATGTGCCTTTATGATTCATCTGTTGCTCATAGTTTACATATGTTATCTAGCTATGCTTAATTCAATTGTCTATTAAATTTGTAAAGAAAATTAAAATTACTAATTGTATGAAATAATAATTCAACCCCCCTTCTAAGTATTTCTAATACAATAATCCCAAGGAGTTTACCTTATTTCATTGCAAAGGCTAACTTTTTGGGATTGAGTGAAATCCCAAATTTGTTGCACTTCTGAAAATATTGTCTGAGATGTCTCAATTGTTGTGAGTCTGAATTAGGGAAAATTTTAAGATCATCAATATAAATAACAATAAACTTGTGCTTCTCAGCCACAAATTCCCCATAGCTCTTTGAAAGATTGCTTCATCATTCATCAAACCAAAATTCATTTTGGCATACATGAATGTGCCTGAGGGCATATCAAAGGATATTTTATTTTGATCCTCCTTTTGTATTGAAATTTGAGTACATCAAGGAAAATCATCCAGCATGAAAATATTTTTTTCCCTAGTCACCTTCTAAAGAAGAAAATCCAGCTTTGGAAGGGGATGGTTATCTTTAAAAGACGTCCTGTTCCAATTTCTGAAATCTACACATGGTATATTTCTTCATTCTTCTTTCTTACAAGAACTAAATTGGAAATCATGTTTGAATATATCAATAGAACTATGATTTTTGCATCCAAAAAACTCTTGACTTCTTTCTCAGTAATAACTAATAAGATAGGATTTATCTGCCTCAACTTCTGCATAAAAGTTTGAACACCGGCTTCAAAGGATTTTTAAGTTCAATTATTGAAGTATCATATGCTTTTAGATATTTGTATTTCCATGCAAATACATCAATGTACTATTTAAATAAACTTAAACACTTGTTTTTGGCCTCTATTTGTAATAATTTAGAATTTTTTATATACCTTGGATCTTCTTCAATCCTGTTGTAGTGGTTACAAACACCCTCCAAAAGAACCCTTAGGAAGTAGGGAATCCATGAATAGGTTCCCAAAGATGACATATTTACATATTTAGAAGCTTCTGCTAAGTATCGTTGTTGTTATTGATCTCAAGCATATGCATCATGAACTGCATTTTCTCAAATATATGTAATGGACACCTCTAGAGATTAGTTATGCATTTGATCATCAAGCTATAGTTTCCTTATGAGAGCAAAGAGCCCTTGGAGCATTTTCATCACTTTTTGGTGTGAGTTTTGCTTTTATTGCATTTTGCTACTTTTTATGTCGCTTTGGTTTACTTAGCTTGTGAGTGTGTCATTTCACTCATTTTGTTGAACGACAACTAGTGTTTTAACTTGTTTTAGCTTGTAGAAGTGTTTTTCCAAGTTATGCATTGCCTTCCCCAAGCATCACATGAGTTTTCCTATTTTTGCACCAATAGTTGCACTCATTTTACATGCATACATCTACACTTAGTTAGATCTACACTCATTCTTACATCATCCCTTCAGATTTGTCTATTTTCACATTCCCCATGGACAGATCTGGGCTCCCCCTACTTGGGTCTCAAATTCACTTGCATGGACTGTGTAATCTAAAAGCTTAAGGCCTCTACCTTCACTTCTGGAATGGCACAAAGGTTGTCCTCGGTTGGCTCCAAATGTGCACTACAGAGTTTCAGGATCCATTCTCCCAGCTTGGTCATTGAGATTGTGCAATGCAGAGTCTCTCCCAGGACCTATCCCAGACTAAACTATGCATTACATAGTTCTAGTCAATAGTCTTCTACACTGATTATTGGGACTGCATAGTGCAAAGTTCCCATAGTCAATAAGTCACCCCTTGTCAGTCCAAACTGCGCATTTCCTCTCATCATATGCCCTGTATACTGCTTGATAATGCTGCAAATTTATATTTGTAAGAGTTAATGTTTTCTTTCCATGATTTTCCATTATGTTCCATAGGTACCACACTTGTGAAGAATTTCTCTTCAGTAGTCATCATACCATGGCACCAAAGAGAGCTGCTTCAAGAGAGACCAATGAAAGCAACATCAGGGAAACATTTGAGAAAGCGCTAGTTTACTTGCCCATATATGCAGATGCCTAAATATTTACAGAAAAGGAATCAACACTAACATGGCCAAAAAACCAACAACAGTGGCAGAAGGCAGCAAGCCAGTACAGGATCAGGGAAAGAGGAAATCATTGACATAACAGAGGGAGGACAAAGCTACAGAGTGAAAGTGAATTCATTCTTCATGTAGGAATCTTTGACAATAGAACCAAAAGGAAGCACATGACACAAATAATAGAGGAGAGGAAGAGAAAAGAGAAGATTTTTAGGTAGCAAAACTAAGATCGCAACACGCAGAATGAGAGTCGAAGGACGAATAAGATCTAAGAAGAAGAAACAAGAATAAGATTAAAGGTAAGGTGTAATAACAGAGCAACAATGCTAATATAGGTTGATGAGCTGGAACAAACAATAGCTAAAGAAGAGAGTGTATAGATGTAGGCTTCCTCACTAAAGCTAAGCACAAGAACCAAGTCTAGCTAAAGGTTGATAGGTACATGGAACAATGATGCATGAGGCCACTAGTGATGACTTGCAACTAAGTGCAGAAAACTTGTAGAAGTATGTTGTTGGTCCAACCACACTTAAGACAATGCTAGGCATGATTGAGGATGACACATACACAGGTTAGAAGACCACATGCCTGGTTACCATGGTGGCAAGGGTCCGCTTTCAGCAAGACAACATCATGAAATCACAACATAGTACCAAGCTTGGCATCAAGACCTGACTAATTAGCATCAAGTGGAGGTTGCTGAGTTTGTATTTTCCCACACTTTGGAGTCATAGTGTTTTGTCTTGTTACACTCTCTCTAGCCTATTTTTCCTCACATGGGCACATGTGGAAATTTGTATTATTGTAACTATATTGTAAGTGAAATTCCAAGTGTCACCAATGGAATGTGAACAATCACTATGTAATGTGAAGAGTCATGAGGGTAGTTCAAGGGTCTATTGATGCTGCTAGACCCACCAACATGTAAGGGGATATCCCTAGTAAGAAGTCCCAATTAGACCTCAGACTGTTTGGTGTATGAGTCCCAACAGTGGGTCGTATGGTAATGCCTTGACCATGATTTTGCATAGAGGAAAGTAAGATAACTCTGTTGGTAGCAAGGGTGTGACAGCTATAGTAAGACAATGAAGGTGCATGAGAGGTTCTAACACACTGAGGGTGAGGTGAGTGCACCCCTTGGAAACCTGTGATAGCACTCATCTTGGAAGGGAACACACGAGTGAAGATATATCACAACATGGAAGGCAAGTTAGCGAGCAATCCAAAGTGATGGTTAAATCAACAAAACATTTTAGAAATATTCATATATACTTATACATAATATTCTCTATATGCATTCGTAAGCAAACCAATACATATGTCATTTAGATTAAACGAGATAGGATAGAATACAATACAATATATGCATGAAACATGTTGGATCTTGCTATATTAAGAAGTGTAAGTTCCAGTCATACAATACATCCATGTCCAACCACTAGTTCCAATAGTGGAACATTACAGCCACAAACACTTTCTCCTCCAAAGAGATGTACTAGCTCTACACAGTGGAGAAGCCAAGGTTCATTACAATACTATCCAAGCTCTATCTAAGATAGTCCTATCAAAATCTTGGCTGACCGAAAGCCTTTACAATGAGTTATGAGGTTCTATTTATAGAAAAGGTTGGGGTGACCCTTGACATTCCCCTTTGTGACAGTTCTTCTACCCTCATGAATCTTCATTTATGCTATGACTGTGACATCTGACTATTGACACTTGAACTTCCACTTCACACGACGTTACATTACAATGCACATGTGATCATGTGAGACGAAATGGCTTGAGCAAGCCATGCAAGACATCACTGACACTTGATCCGTTGTGGCGAGACCAACTCTTTGACATGCTTGTGATGGTGAAGGTGGTGAGTTGATGCCAATCTTGGTCATCCGTGATGGTGTGCATGCACCCCATTGTGACATCTTGTTGAAGCGAACTCTTGCCTCCATTGCATTTGGCTGCATTGGTGTGGCTCCTTCATCCAACTCGCTTGCTAACATGTGCATGGTCTTCTTGGTGCAATCGAATAAGCAACACCCTGATGCATAGTGTCTGTGTTGATATTGTAGTGTGTGCTGGTGCTCATGCGCATCAACTGTCAACTACATGCTCAGCTCCAATCAGACTTGCTTCTTCTCTTTGCCTTGGTGAGTGTACTAAATTGGTTTGGTCGTGTGTGTGTGCACAATGACATGCATGTTGTTGAATCCCTTGCATGCGATCAACAATAATTCTCAACATGTTTGCTCCTTGCTAGCTATTGGGATAGATCTATAACTCGTACGGGCGCTATTTCATCCGTGAGTGCATGTTGCACCCCTTGTTGTTCCTGTTACTATTGCAACTCATTCTCTTGTTTATGAAACTCATGTTCTTCCTTGAGTTGCTACTTCAACACATGAAACTCCTTATTTGTTCCATTCCTTGTCTTCGTGTGATCATGTTGTCACCTCATAGCCTGAGTCCCCAAAGCTACTTTCATCATTAGTGGATCTTCTTGAGCTTGCAATTTTGTTCTGCTTCCATGTTCTCAACAACCTTCCTATTACATTCGTTGCATCTAGTATGCTTCCTTTAGCTACTATTCATGATGCTTCTCACTGTGATGCTATTGTCGTCATACCTTGATGTCCTTATCTATGAACAGCTTGATGTCTTTGTGAGTATGCAATATCATAGACACTTGATCTAGTGCATCCCCAAGTGTGTTATGAAGGGTGTCTTTGACTCTGATCTCCTAGAAACCATTGTACTTGTGTTGCTGAGAGGCAGATGAACACTTGCGATACTTGGAGACATGGCAAAACTCATGGCAAGAAATCTGTCAATCGAAAACCAAAATGAACTTGAGAACTAACTTGCAACATACCAGTGTGATTGATCATGAAGGTTGCACAATTTCTGCCGAGAGTTTGGGAGCTTGACTGCCAAGACTGTGCAAGGCATAGTCTGGGCTACTAGGAGATTGACTGACTACTAGAACTGCATAATCTCAGTTGGCAATGGTTGCAGGCTCAGTGACTGCATTGCACATTTTTTGGGCCAATAGTCATTGTCCCCTAGAATTGGGCAATGCAATAATGGAGGATAGTTATTGGGCATAAATGCACATTTCTTGAGAGGAAGACAAAGACTTCCCTCTCAGGATTGTGCAATGTTGTCTTGGTGAGACTCTTGGTGAGGCAAATTCCAGGCCAAGGCTTCCCAGACTTGGCAACGGGAAACTGGAAGCGAATGTGAATGTGAATGCATGGTGATATGTGAGTGTAAGCATAAGCAAATGATCCTGCATGCAAACACTGAATCAGAACTATTCATGAAAAAAAATTTCATGCATGCGACAACAGTGATATGTTAATGAAAATTGAAACAATGCTACTACAAGCTAGTATCTATCAAAACAACAACAAGCATTCATTGAAATCAAGCAGACAATGTTCATACAAAATGGAACACAAAGCGTGCCAGAAATGCAACACAAGACATGGAAAGTGGGCTTAACCAAAAACAAATGAGTTGAATGTGCTGAAATCTCCTAGATGCGATGTGGGATGTTAGAGCTATAAGGTTTATGTGAGGAGTGAGCTCTGCAATCTCTGGTTGATGAGTTTTGATAAAATCAAGAATGTGATGTGCATGCCACAACTCTAGGAAGAACGACACTTGGTGGGAAGTTTCTGAAATTATCCTTACATGTAAACTCCAACTGCCAAAAATAGATCCCTGAAAAAAGGCATGCCTTTGTGAGATGCCTTGGTGAGGTAGCCCATGCATGCAAGTCTGTTTTGCTCAGTCCTGAAGGAAACTGGTCAACTCAGTTGCACATGCAAGAGGCTGCTGAATGACTGAGAAAAAATGTGCATTTCCAGTTAGGAGCTAGGTTGGCTACTCAGCAGATTTACACAATTTCTAGGCATAGCAACTTACTGCTGCCTAGATTTGCACAAATTGTGGGCTCATCAGCCCTGCTAGGAAGGATTACATAATTTTTTGGTGAAGATTTCTTAGCCGAATTGCGCAATTCTGGGACCCAGCAGGCTTCCAGTCAGGATTGCGGAATTTCTGGAGGGAAGGGTGGCTTCCCTCCAGATTTGCAGAAATTTTTGAAGGCGTTTCTTAGCTTGCTACTCGACCAAGTTTAGATGAACAACTAGTGAGGGGAATGCATCAAGGTTTGATGAACAGGCCGCCTTTCTATAAGAAAAGCATTGAAGCTTGTGTACTTGACTAAGCAAGGCATGCTGTTGTGAAAGGTTGGTAGGTAGGCTCCAAAACGAAGCTAAGGAAAAATTTTGGAGGGTGGTTGTAGCCGCTACAACACTTGGTGACACACTGGTAGAACTCCAACTCTTTGAATGTACCTTTTTCATGAAAAACAAGCCTAGCACCTTTGGAAATATTTCTTAGTTCTCAGTTCGTCTTGGTTTCCACACTTGCTTGATTGTAAGATGTAGCATTTGCCAAGCTATTGATCGATTGACACACATTCTAAGCCAAGTCAACACAGTTGTTTCAATTGGGGTTGAGGGGTATATTGGTGCACAAGCAGTATAGTTGTCAAAGTCTTAGTTTCATCCCTGGTGTTGCTCCGCTGCTAGCAGGCCTTGACAGTACCCTGACAGAGTCACATAGGAACATAAGCATCGCTCCACTGCTAGCAAGCCTGTTCAGTACCCCGGTAGAGTTAATTGCATCACCTCTTTACATAGGAAGCCTTTCTCTTCTTTCACCTTATTCATTTTCATTTTTTCAAAATTTTTCCATTTTTTCATTTTTCATTTTCATAACTGTGCATAACACATAATCATTTCAGAGGCGTAAGAGGGATCCCAACTTATTGAGAGTAGAATAGGTTGTTCCTACAGAGAAGTAGTTTATTATACCTCTAACATGATTATTAAGATTTCCCCCCTCACCTTACTCTACTTGACTGAGGTGACAAGGATTAACACAAAAACAACTGACTAGAGTAGGTGATACTAGTGAGCGTGCAAGCATTGTGTTTCCACCAAGGTTCGCTTTGAACAATACGTATTTTCCATTGATGCATCATGGACTGAAGACAACAAGTTCTTACATAAGAGAGTAGACAATAGATAACCAAATGTTGATAGTTGTACAAGTCCTCTCGTTCTTTACCCAGCTTGTTTCAAGAGTCATACATGGTTTCATGCGAAACTATCCTATTGAAAAAAAAAGAAAACACACAACAAAGAAAATCAAAAGCAGAAGAAAAGGTGAAAGCAAAGCGAGTAAGCATCCAAGCAAGCAAGCAAGCAAACCAACAAAGAAAGTAAGCAAACAAGCATGCAAGAAAACATACTAAAAGCAAACACTACTCCTACTCCTAAGCTAATGATGCATGGGCCATATCACGTGAAGTGATACTTCCAATGAAGCCATTGGCACGTTGGTTGGCCCATGTTGGTGAAGGCATGGTTTGTAAACAACATAGCTATGCAAACTAGGAAACAAGAAAGATATAACAGTGAAGACAAACACACTCCGAGTTTACAAGAAACAACAAAACAAAGATGAGTGAGAGCGCATGACATGCACTCTGTGGAGCTACCATGGTGTTATGCTAGACTGCATGCATATGTTGAGTGCGTTCATTCTCTTGATTGTGACATGCAAGCAAATATGAGAAAGGTAGACCACTTATGTTGTGCATGTGTGCTTGTTGTGTAATATTTCTCCAATGCATGAGTGATGGGATCATGTAGTTCGAGTGAAGGAAGCGAAATATGGGTGTTTGGTTGATCTTTAATGCAAAGCAAAGAGTGATGAGGAGCCTTGAGTGTTTTAAAAATTTCCCGACTGGAAGTGAAACCAACCTCAAGACAACGAACCATTAGCTTAGGCTGAAGTTCCTCGATAGTTTGTGGGATTCCGACTTCGTTGACAGATAGATCATTGTAGACTAGTGTCTTAGATAGAATAACAATGATTGAATCAACATCATGATCAGATGAAGAAGTAGAGAGATCAAGACAATAAAGATCAGGAAATTTAGGATGTTTGTTAGCATCCTCATGATTTGATGAATCGGGTAGAGGGGTGGATGAGAAGCAAAGATGTTCACCCTCTGTGTTTTCAGAAAAGATAGATGACAAATTGGATGGATTTCCAGAGGAAGATGTGTCCTCTCTAAAGTGTGATGATATACTGACATCCAATGTGTCCTGTGAATGATTAGAAGTAGAAACATCTGGAAATGGGTTTTCACAGGGGAAATAAACAATGGAAAAATCACAAGGGATGTCACGATGAAGCGGATGAGGTGCAACTGGAAGGGAGTCACCGTTCACCACAGGTTCCTCTTTAGATTCCTGCACACACTCATCATGAATTATGGTGCAAGTTGGCTACATAACACCAAATACATAGACAACTTGATCCTCGTTCACAACAGGTAAGGAGTCTGGAATGGAAGAACAGTACAATCCGAAGGATCAACAGAATGTGAGGATAGAGGTCGAGGGAACAAATCCACGTGACAACCAATAGGTTTGCAAGCCAAATCCATGCAGATATCAAGAGAAGGTGGGGTGGGAGGATGATCCAAGTCAACAGAGGTATGTGCAAGATCTCCCACATCACTCCATGGTGGTGGAGATTTTTGATGAGGTGAAGGCAAATAGTCACTTGTGACAATGATTATGCCTGCTCATGATTACACAGTTCCATTACTTGAGTATGAGCAAGATTTGAGTGATTTCAAGAATCACGGATTTTCAGATATATAAAGAAGATACTCAAATAATCCTATTGAGAAATCCCAATTAATATAATCTTTAGGGAACCAGTGTGCAAGATTACAAAAGCTTGTGTGAAACTGTTCAACGAATTCATCAGGTGCTTTTAGTAATTTTAGAATTTATTTGTTGATTGCTTTACGGTCAAAGTGATTGAAAGCACAGTCTATCTCTGCGACCAGATGAGTAAGAGAATGAAAATATTTTTGAGGTAGCTTGGAACACTAGTGCATTGGGTGACCTCAAAGCATGTAGATGAACAATGTGCAGCTCATGTATTCTTCAAAGAATACACGTCTTTCGCATGAGCCTACAACACTGACCGTGTGCCTAACCAAGGCTATGTGGCCTCCACCATCATATGTTTTATGAGACAAGTTATTCGAGAGCTTTTTCGAGATAATGAAGTCGTTTCCATAAGACATGCACTCTGAAAGAGAAACTCGGTAGTTAGTCATGATAGATATGTAGAGATTCAAAATAGATGTGAGGACTTAGCTTGTCATCTAGCCCTCCTTCTAGCACCAAAATTTGATGGTGCTAGACCCGCCAACACATAAGGGGATCTCCCCAGTAAGAAATTCCAATTAGGCCTCAGACCGTTTGGTGTAGGAGTCCCAGCAGTGGGTCGTACGATAATGCCTTGACCGCGCTTTCGCATAAAGGAAAGTAAGATATCTCTGTTTGTAGCAAGGGTGTGACAGTTGTAGTAAGACAAGGAAGGTGTGTGAGAGGTTCTAACAAATTAAGTGTGAGGTGAGTGTGCCCCTTGGAAATCTATGATAGCACTCATCTTGGAAGGGAACACACAAGTGAAGATACATCACAACATGGAAGGCAAGTTAGCAAGCAATCCAAAGTGATGGTTAAACCAACAACACATTTGAGAAAGGCTCATAAATATAGAATAGTCTATAAATGCATGCTTAAGCAAACCAATACATATATCATTTAGAGTAAACTTGATAGCATAGAATACAATACAACATATGCATGAAACATGCTGGCTCTTGTTATATTAAGAAGTGTAAGTTCGAGTCATACAATACATCCATGTCCAACCACTAGTGCCAATAATGGAACATTACAGCCACAACCGCCTGCTCCTCCAAAGAGATGTACTAGATCTATGGAGTGGAGAAGCCAAGGCTCGTTAAAATACTGTCCAAGCTCTCTCTAAGATAGTCTTATCAGAAGCTTGGATGACCAAAATCCTTTACAATGAGTTATAAGGTTCTATTTATAGCAAAGGGTGGGCTGACCCTTGACATTCCCCTTTGTGACAGTTCATCTACCCTCATGACTCTTCATCTACTCTATGAATGTTACATCAAACTATTGACACTTGAACTTCCACTCGACACGACATTACATTACAATGCACATGTGCTCATGTGAAATGAAATGGCTTGAGTAAGCCATGCAAGACATCACTAACACAAAGTCCATTGTGGTGAGACCATCTCTTTGACATGCTTGTGATGATAAAGGTTGTGATCTGATGCCAAGCTTTGGTAATCCGTGATGGTGTGCATGCACCCCATAGTGACATCTTGCTGAAGCGAACTCTTGCCTCTGTTTCATCTAGGTGCATTGGTGTGGCTCCTTCACCCAACTCATTTGCTAGCATGTGCATAGTGTTCTTGGTGCAACCAAAATGGAAACACACTGATCCATAATGTCCATTTTCATATTCTAGTGTGTGTTGGTGGTCATACGCATCAACCGTCAACTACGTGCTTAGCTCCAGCCAGACTTGCTTCTTGTCTTTGCCTTGGTGAGTGTGTTGAATGGGTTGTATCACATGCATGCACACAATGACATGCATCTTGATGAATCCATTGCATGCGACCAACGACAATTCTCATCATGTATGCTCTATGCCAGCTGCCGGGATGGATCTATAAGTTGTACGGGTGCCATTTCATCTGTGAGTGCATGTTGCATCCCTTGTTGTTCTTGTTACTGTTGCAACTCGTTCGCTTGTATGTGCATCTCATGCTCTTCCTTGAGTTGTTGCTTCAGTACATGCAACTCCTTCTTTGTTCCATTCTTTATCTACATGCGATTGCGCCGTCACCTCATAGCCTGAGTCCCCAAAGCTGCTTTCATCATCAGTGGATCTACTTGAGCTTGCAACTTTGTTCCGCCTTCATGTTGTCAACAACCTTCCTCTTGCATTCATTGCATTTGGTATGCTGCCTTCAATTGTTGTTCATGATGCTTCTCGCTGTGATGCTTCTGCCATCATATCTTGATGTCCTTGTCTACAAACAAATTGATGTATCTATGAGTAGGCAAGTTCATAGACACTTGATTGACTACCTCCCCAAGTGTGTTCTGAACAGTTTCTTTGACTTTGATCTCTTGGAAACCATTGTACTTGTGTTTCTAAGAGACAGATGAACATGTGCGATACTTGGAGACATGGAAAAACTCATGGCAAGCAACCTGTCAGTTGAAAACCAAAATGAACTTGAGAACTAACTTGCAACATACCAGTGTGACTGATCATGAAGGTTGCACAATTTCCACAGGGAGGTCGGGAGACTGACTGCTAGGACTATGCAAGGCATAGTCTGGGATGCTGGGAGACTAACTGACTACTAAAACTGCACAATTCACAGTCCATTTTGGCTGTTGATTGCTGGTTTTCCACAATCTTAGCTGGCAATGGTTGCAGGCTCAGTGATTGCATTGCACAATTTTCTAGGCCAATAGTCATTGTCCCTCCGAATTGTGCAATACAATACTGGAGGATAGTCACTGGGCAGAAATGCACATTTCCTGAGAGGAATACAGAGCCTTCCCTCCCAGGATTGCGCAATGTTGTCTTGGTGAGGTAGAGTCTGGCCCAAGGCCGACACGACTCACCAATGAGCAACTGAAAGAAAACGTGAATGTGAATGCATGACAATACTAAGTGTAAGGATAAGTGAATAATCGTGCACGCAAATGGTGAATGATAGATTCATAAAATGGAACAACATGCATGTGGGTGAGGTGAGCCGCTGAATCAACGATTGTTCGTGAAAAATAGTTTCATGCATGCGACAGTAATGAAATGTTAATGAAAAATGAAACGGTGCTAATACAAGCTAGTATGTATCAAAATGACAACAAACACTCACTGAAGTCAAGCTAATGGGGTTTATACGAAACGAGACACAAAAAGTGCAAGAAATGCAACACAAGACATGGAAAGTGGGCTTACCCCAAAACAACTGAGCTGAATGTGCCGACAACTCCTAGATGCGATGTAGGATGTCAGGGCTGCAAGGTTGATGTGAGGAATGAGCTCTACAACGTCCGGTTGATGAGTTTTGATAAAATCGAGGATGTGATACACATGCCACAAATATAGGAAGAGCGACACTTAGTGGGAGGATTTTGAAATGATCCTTTCATGTAACCTTTAACTACCACAAATAGGTCCCAGAAACAAGGGATTCCTTTTCATGCTGCCTAAGGAGAAGAAACCCATGCATGGAAGTCTGTTTTTCTCAGTCCTAGAGGGAACCGGTCAATTCATGTACACATGCAAGAGGCTGCTCAACGGCTGGGAGAAAATGAGCATTTCTAGTTGGGAGCTAGGATGGTTGCTCAAAATATTTATGAAATTTCTGGGAAAGCAGCTGATTGCTGTCCAGATTTGTGCAAATTCTATGTTGAGCAGCCCAGCTAAGAAGTATTGCGCAAGTTTTTGGGTGAATCTTGCTCAACATAATTGTGCAATTCTAGGGACCAGTAGGTTTCTAGTCAGGATTGCACAATTTCTGCAGGGAAGGGTGGTTTCCTTCTAGATTTGCACAAATTCTTGAAGGAGCTGCTCAGCTTGCCACTATATGAAGTTTGGATGAACAACCTATGAGGGGAATGCATCAAGGTTTGATAGACAGGCCGCCTTTCTACAAGCGAAACACTGGAGCTTGTGTACTTGATGAAGCAATACATGATGCTATGAAAGGTTGGTAGGGAGGCTCCAAAATGAAGCTAAGGAAACATTTTGGAGGGTGGTTGTAGCCGCTACAACAAAGTCAAAGGGGAATGTCAAGGGTCACCCAATCTTTGCTATATATAAAACCTCAAACTCATACCACAGGATTTTGGGATCCAAGATTTTTGTTGGGCATTTCTTAGAGAAGGCTTGGAGAGTATTGTGACAAGCCTTGGCTTCTCCACAGTGCAAAGTGAGTACATATCTTTGGAGGAGTAGCCAGTGTTTACTGTAATGTTCCACTATTGGGCCTAGCGGTTGACAGCGGTGTATGTATGGATGGAACTTTCACTTAATATATGTAATAAAGCCAACAAGTTTTCATGCATATGTTGTTATTGTAGTTGGAATTTTTTGGTTTCTTTAACAATATATGTTATTTAACTTACGATTTGTGTATGAACTATTTTGTATGCAATTGTATGAATCTTGTTGTAGACGTGTTGTTGGTTTAACTCGTCATTTTGGTTTGTGGAATATTCTTCTTTCCATCTTGTGATGTCATTCCACTCTTGTGTTCCTTTCAAGCTACATACTATTACATTCTTCTAAGGGACACACTTCCTTCCCCCCCGTGTGTCAGAACCCCCATGCATCTCACTTGACTCACTACAAGGTCACACACTTACCTATGCATGCTATCGTAGTCAAGGCATTGATTTACTACCCACAACCGGTACTCCTACTCCAAACGGCCTGAGGTCTAGTTGGGACTTCTTAACAAGGAGATCCCATGACATGTTGGTGGGTCCAATATCGTTACATTTATGATGCTAGAAGGAGGGCCAGATGACAAGCTGAGTCCTCAAATTCTGTTTTGAATCTCTTCACATTCTTCATGACTTACATTACAGTTAATCCTACTTTGTCTTATGGACGTGATTTTGAAGTTTCAGATGATCTCCTTAATGACTTGTCATGTTTCACATATGATGGTGAAGGCAGAGCATCTTTTCTTAGTCACGGAGTTTCCTTCTTGGGTTTACATGAAAGGAATGAAGTCCTCGAGGATGACATTACTTACTCATTGTTTGAACTAACGCTAAGAGGGAACACACTGAAATGATGTGTCACATTGCCCACAACCTCCATTCACTCTTTTGATCAGATGACCGAAGAGTTGGACCATGGTTTCTATCATTATGATCGTAAAGCACCCAACAAAAAATTCTACAATTACGGAACGCTCTTGATGAATCCCTTTTTCAATTTTGGAATCTCTTTTGGAATCTCACTTTTCAAATCCCAAAAGATGAAATTGATTAGAAATTTCTCAATGAAATATTTTAGTATCTTCTTCACATATCTGAAAATCCTCATGTGTTA